>CAMTDV010000017.1:60214867-60248188 GCA_947069175.1 Scalesia atractyloides
ACTTGATGTGTAGGTACTGAATATAGGCTTCACACACTTCTGGGATCAAGATAAACACTTGGAATCGGAATAATCGCAAGGTATGACGTCCCAGAACCGAATCTCTGATAGGCAGAAAATTATTTTAGCTATAACTTTGTTTGTGATACTTAGATTGAGCTGAAACTTGGTGTGGTGATGTAGGGTATTGTCAGGAAGGTCCACATAAAATTTTAGAAATTATTGGAATTTTCTACGATTTTTGGTGAATTGTTTACTCTTTTACTAAAAGAATTTTGGAAAAATTGCCAACCGAATTCAATAAATCACCAAATTTTACAGAGAAACTAGGGAACATATGGCGAATGATCTGGGAAAATTAGGAATCCAATGGTTGAGTTTTGATTTGGTTAAAAATCCGCGTTTTTGTGAGTTTTCGGTAGCCGGAAACACACCGAAACGAAATCAGAAAAACCTCAAATTATTATGAGATGTTCCTGGACATGTATGGGATGTTCAGGAATATTTTGCATAATTTTGAACCACTGAAGGTATATAATGATAATTATGTGGTTAAAAATGGTTTTATAAATAATTTATTTAAATAAGTTAAATGCTAAAATAAATTCCCAGAAATTTTTCCCATAATCTACAGATTTTTATTGAGCTATATAAAAATTTACAGATTTTTTTTCATATTATAGATTAAATGGGAATTTATAGAATTAAAAATGAGTTATTTTAAATCAATTTCGGTGGGTTACCGTATAACGAACCTGCCGGAACTGGGAACTGACCCGACCCGACAAATACTATAATTGGAACATCGGCAGTATTTCGGGAGATTCCTGGGCAAATTGGGCACTATGGGTCTGTCCTAAGACAAGTCGGGAGAATTCCTGACGGTAAAAATGGAAACTCAAATTTGGGCAAGTTAGACTCCCCAAACACTCAAACTCCCTTGATGAAAAGTTAATCATAAATAACCATGTGTTGGCATTATTGGTATTCCCATACCATTATCCAAACACGTTAAACTACTGACTTTGGCAGGCACGCGAATCGGTACCCGGAAGCCAAACTGAAAACTAATACTACCCTAACATCCATCGCCATACCAGTGTCCTATAGACTCAATCCGGAGTAAAAACTCCTGACCAGATCCAAGTTGAACCATTACCAACTTAGATACTGATTTGAGTCCATACTTGCATGTGGGTTACTAAAGTTGATCCAGTTGCTTGATCACTCTTGTGTTGAGATCACTACTCGCACGATGAGTTTTCACTTCCCCACGTTTGAATTGTTTTACTGTTTTCTGAGGACTTGCATGTTAAAAACTGTGTTGATTACACCAAGTTGGGAGTGAGTTTCACTCCACCACTTTTAAACTGTGTTACTGTTTCTGAAGTGATTTGCATGTTACAAAACTGTGTTAATTACACCAACTTGCGATGATGAAAATTCTATAACACACGGTCTGGCAAGCTGTAGGTGTCTGTTATGACACGGTTCAGTGAACCGTAGGTGCTTGTTGTAACACGGTCCGACAAGCAGCAGGTGTTTGTTGTGACACGGTTCGGCGAGCCGCAGGTGCTTGTTGTAACACGGTCCTGCTAGCTAAAAGTGTTTGTGGTGATAAATCCGTGAACCGTGACTTGTACAATTAAACTTACAATTAAACCAGTGGAACTCACGCAGCTTTTAGCTGACCCTTTTTAAAACTAACATGCATTTCAGGTAACTTGAGACTAGTGTGATCCATGTATGTTGTTCAAGACATGTTTGTAGGCGAACCCCGATATAGACGCATGTGGCTTAGAAGACTTATGTGGTTCATGGGAACACACAGTTGTAACATACATGTAGTATGTAATCAACATTTTGAAAGTAATAAAATGTAGTGTCTTTATAAACAATGTGTTTGTACCAGAGGTGTCTTTTGCATCCCGTATTTTTCTTCCGCTGCAAGTGGGGGTGTGAGAGAAGATGGTATTAGAGCCATTGGTTATAGAGAATTAACCTCAACTAAAAATTAACCTCAACTAAAAATGCTTAGTGAACACTGTAAGGTATCCTATTTGCAAGTAGCAGGATGGCCTTGTGGGCAAGTGGGTTATTATGGTCCGGAACGTAATAACAGACTTGCTCATACGAGGCAGTGTTGGGAAAGCCGCGGTAATAAACACCTTTAAATAAGTGGAATGATACATAAGTGTACCAAGGTGATAGTGTGTGATGTTTGTGCGTGAATTGATACATGAATTGGGATTGGTGAATAATGCGTTACTACATATGCCTTCGGGATAGGCAGAAAACTAGTATTATAGTCCATTCCACATTCCTAATGACGACATATTTAACATCCACTAGAGTTGGATTCGTATCACTCACACAGTTGTTACTTATACTTTATAATGTGAGAACTTAAGCCTTTATTACGATACGATCTCACCAACTCTATCCTTATAATTATTATAACAACTATTGCATACCAGAATGGTACTTCAAAATGAACATACATACACAAAGAAGGCGCAGGTCGTTCTGATAGACTGGGAGGACGTGTACGGATCCTCACTTCACTTCTCGTTGCTTCACATTCGATTGTTATACAATCGCAGAGTCAAACATTTTATGAAACTTTTTCGTCCTTGAACCCGCGATTCATTTGATGGTCCGTGGGATTCCTCTTCTGCTTATAATTTTGTCATTAGCTTTCACGTCGTGTGATACTATAATACTTAGTGGTATTCCTTAGCACGTGTTTTGATATATGTTATATCTGAACATGACGATCTCTGGGTTATGGGGATGGCATGGGGTGCGCGAATAAGTTACCTTCCCGTTGTCATTCGATGACAGGGGGTATAGAGTTTGTGATGATACAGATTCCTTTGAAACGCTTTGCGATGTGGAACATCGTTTCGTGTGACCGTTGGTTACATTGTGTTCTTTACGATTAACGATTGTTTTGAATTTCAGTTGGTTATTTGCAAAAAGTAAAATGAGGCCCGAATATCGTGGTGAACGGAACATTGATCATGTATATGGGTGTGGTGGATACGTTATGGTACTTCCTATATATAAACACCCGGCTACATTATCAAGGTACCGTTACTCAGGGCAGACGGGCTTCATGTTGCGATTCGTTCGGTCATGTTTTGGGCAATACAACGTGAGACTTTGACCCTGTTTGATGCAATAAATGATGCCACAGATGTTGTAACAACGACACCTATATACGTTTGCGGTGATTTTAAATGAAAGGTAGTTTGGGGGTTGACATGTAACGACTTTTGGGTTAATCCGGGAAAGGTCCTTTTTTCGAAATTATAATACGACTTTCTAAGGGTACTACACCCTAGTAGTACTCTGTATTAAACTTTTGGGGCATAGCCGGTGATAGCTTACCCACATTGATTACCCAATGATTAATTCGGGATAAGTAACAATGTTCTGGCTTTGGTAAGGCAATTCAGTGTATTTTTTTTCTTTTGGCAGGATTTGCTAGAAAGTATATCCATTTATTCCAAATCATTACGTTATGACGAACCAATTATACTTATGTCACCGACCGTCGTCTAGGAAGCTATTCGGTTGAAGCGTATATTTCCTTTACTAGTTGTTGTTCACTAGTGATACGATCTCTAATCCTCAATAAGGACATGTAATTAGCATTGGTATTCATAACTCAAGGGGATCTAGGGGCGACACATAAATAAGAGAAACTTATCCGATGTAATCAAGTACGGCAGGAAGTTGTGTGGATGCGAACCTGATTATAATAAAGCTCGTGGAGGCGAAAACCTTTCGTCCATATTTTTGAACCCGTTAATACTTTGCATTAACAGGACACTCCTATGTATACATTTAATTATAAATATACAACATTCTTCACGGGCCCATTCAAATGTCAATCTGGTAGACCTCGGTTGGGGGTGACGTAACCCAGTACGAAGTACAAAAATGATAATCATTGAGTAATCTGATTCATTGCTTCCTATAAATTCGATTCTCCTTATTAACACTATTGGAAAGTGTTAAGGTCCGGTACATATAAATTACTAATTTGATACGCCCTATCGATTTAGTTCAAACCAATACAAGATAAACCCCCAGTAACTCGTAGAATAGGGAATGAACGGTACGAAGGACCGTAACGAAACTACCTTTTAATGCATAATTAGGAAACAAAATGATACAAAATGAATTTTCGTCGGACGGTTATTTTATATATATATTATATATATATATATATATATATATATATATATATATATATATGTCTAATTCGAAGGACGGTACTTAAAAGAATCGTACAAAATTTTTATATATCACACGATCCCTTGTTTTCAGTCTCGCATAACTTAGTAAAAATGATCTAGTGAAAATGAGATCGCATTTGAGTAGTATTCGAGTATGTTAATCCGATGACTAACCCATGTGACAACTCCTATATACACGGCCTTGAATCATATCACTCGTATGAAGGCGGTGCATTCGCGTAAGGGGATACACACTGACTTTCATCCGTCGATTGGACACAAAGTGAACGATACCCTACGCTTATGAGTAACCAAGAGTATGCGTTAAACGGTGTTGCTTGTCCTCGTGAGTATATGAGAAATAAATTCTTTAGTTCAGGGGGGTATTGTTGAACCACCCCTTGTTTTCCTTCGACTGGTTGGCACCTTCAATTGATTTTCAGTTTGATCGATTTAAATAAATATTCGTGAGATGCGATGTTACTGGGAAACTCGATTCTCGCTAATTTCGAGTGACGACAATTCTTGTGCTAATTAAGGAAACAAGAACGGGAGAAATCTTAAGTATAATACTGTATACATACATATATACCGGGGTATTCTTACCGCGAGTGAAATTGATGATCGGGGAGATGATTGTCGGAAGCTGTTGCGCTATCATTTGCGTGATTTCCGCCTGCGTCATTTGTGGTGAACGTTTCGAGGCCATTCTATTATAAACAATACTTATATACAAGTATCAATGTCACATATTCAATCATCCCATATCACACAATTTCGTCGCACGCATGAGCCCACAACCTGTATAACCAACATCATTATCATGTATGTAATAATATCCGATATTATGCAACTGTTAAAATTGCACTTAGACTTAACCTAAAGAGGGCTAGTGCTTAAGTGTGCGGTCAGAACATGCCACTGAAGTGACGTATATACGCCATAATATGAAAGCACGAACTACCCTGCATGACGGAACACGATCAAAATCAAACTCTCTTCGAAATAGGAGTAGTATGAGTCTTCCCAATATCGTAATTAGTGTCTTTTGTGCGCGGAACCCACATGGGGAAAGCTAAACTAGAAATCTAGTAGTCCCAATCATTCTAGAGGAAGGGACTAGTGAATCTTCCGAAGACGTCCCTCGGATATCATGTCCATCCGGAGGGGGGATTTCCTTTGATAAGCACGTATTAGATGCCTAAAATAAGAATAAACTTTGACGTTCAACTAATTCTCCTCAAAATTAGAAAGTTATGTAACATATGATACGAATTATAGATACCTCGATGTGCGATACCAATTCAAACCAAATGACCAAAGTGTAAATCGGCGCTTAGTTGGGTGCACCGACTAGCTGCGAATTGGCATTAATAACCTATATTCGTATCCTAGCCGGCCATGTGCTAGGATTACCCCGATCGATTATCGTTTTCATTCAGCTTTTTTTTAAAGTTGCTTCTGTTATTTCAAGAGGTGACCGAGCGATTATGGATCCATGTTCCTACATTTCCCGGCAGCACGTATTCCTTCCCTGCCCTATGGATTCGGGCTTTATCCCATGGTTTCATAAAACCACACGATCTTCCCAATCTAAACCAAGATAGTTCCGAGTGAGCGAACCCAACGAAACACTCACGTTTAATTGAGGATGTAGATGGCAGAGGTGCCAAGATAGAAAGCATCCTACTTTTCAATACTCATATACGGTGCAGATCATACCAAGTCCAAGTGGGACTCGAAAAACCACGAGACCGAGATAGGCAAGTGGTGATAAACCATCTGGTGAACTGTGCCACCTCACCCAGATAAGGATGAAAAGTACACAACTGGTACCCCCTTAAACGAAAACATTTATTTCATTAACGTAAATTATAAGGTACAAACATTGGAGATTTAAATAATGCCACATCCTAGCAGAGTAAATATCAACTGGTTCACAAAAGTTCACTAAAATAGGAAATGATTACTTCTTGTTGTTTCCGTCAACGATATCTTTATGAAACAGTAGTAAAGCGTGGCTATGTTCCAACCCTGCGCGGGATACTCCGTTGATGGGGAGTCGTCATTCGATGACTCGTTACTTAGTCATCTTTTGCAAAATTACCTGCATGTCTACGGTTAAGTTTAATTCCATAATTAGGAGCATCATGGTCACACTTGTGATCGTTAGACACACATCACGCCTTAAATATTTCCACATGATATAGTAGCATTCTAGACGTGGTATTACTGGAATTAAAACCGCATTGGGTACACATTCCACCATTCCCAGTATATGGAAAATTGTATACAATTATCTCCTGGAGAATCACATCGATGTTATTGAAGTTACTAAGTTATTTCCTTCTGGAAAAGACATAAACAGTTGTACCACAATTGGAGCCAAGTCCCGAAACTTAACATAAACTGGAATTATTATTGTGGAAATTTTATATCTTTGCGACGTCATCCGACTACTGGTGAGTAGCTCGAGCACACCATTGATGCAAGTGTGCGGATTCGTTGGTACTTGTGTATATGATCGCCTTATGGCAGCTGTAGGCTCTTAAAAGCCTTCTTTTTCTTACTCTCTAGCATAGAGTAGGGACTCTCGTGGTCGGTTAGCATTAACCGAAGATACCCACGTACACCACAACAAGGGAAGACTTTCACTCACAACTCGGTGAAACCAAATTATTCCCTTTACACAAACATGCGAAGCATGGTACTCACCATTGCGATGTTCGCAACGAACCCTGGGAGAGTACCCATACCCCTCCTTTGCAGGAGGTGTGCTAGAACTAATGTACAAATTCGTAAATGAAACTGATGGTGTCTGAATGGTGAAAATAATGAATGTGAAGAAAACATCATAATTGCAGTTATCTTCAAGCTGTATACATGACTCTTGTTCTACTATGAGTCCAACAACACTCTCACTTTCAAATTGGAAGTGATGACAAACGTTACCCTTAACAATACATAGGAATTATGGATGGACAAATTACACAGCTACTATGTAGCATAATTATCATCCCTGTATGATGATAATACTAAACGAATAGCGAAAACATATTTGTCTGTCGAATGACTGACACAACTGTAAAGACTGAGCTTTCCAATGAATTACTAAATGAAATTTCGAGCACGAAATTCTTTTAACCGGGGGAGACTTTGACAACTGTGAAAAATCCCGGTAAACTTTCATTGGTACAAGTCCGTGGTAACTGGACGTGATATGTGTATCATGATATTGTTATGATTATGTGTGATACCCATGACGAAATAGGTACACCTAAATTGGTCCTAAACGTTAAGCATGATTAAAACACTAATTGCGTGTAAACTTTGCAACCTTGTATGAATTGTGCGCTACACTAAGCAATCGTTATTATGTCTTGGAGGAGTCCGAGAGCACGTCATGGTTATCATGACACTATTAAGGACCAACGATGCGAGGTTGGTGTCCTTAGCCTTGAACAATGAGTTAAACGGATACTTGACGTTTAACAGCGCATTAAACTTTTGAGGTTGATTATTAGGTTATCAGTAGCATCATTTAAGATTCCAAGTTCCAGAAACAACTTAGTTTTGTGCCATAGACTGTGACATAGGGTTTGAAAACAATCAAAGCCTGGGCACGCAAAACGAAGCAGCTCCCGATCGGGGAAAGGCCTTCGTTCCGGGCATAACATAAGGTAACCAAATGTGCAAGGAACGGTCGATCAAGCTTAAAAACACTTAAACGAACGTCATAAGAGACTTTTATGATTAAAATGTAACCATGCTCGGGTTTCGAGATGGTTATGCCCAATTTTTAAAACCAAGTCTTTTGACAACAAGAACGCGAAAAACAAAGGGCGTTTCGCAAATCGAAAACGCCTCCGGGACCCGAAAACAAACCTAAACGCAAACGAAAGATAAACATCATCATTTAACATGAAAAGACGAAGCACGAGGTGGCCCACATGGACACCCCATATATATATTTTTATTTTCTTTTTTTCATTATTATTCTCATTTAATTCCAAAAAATTTCACAAAAGTGCTCTCAAAATCTGCCATGAACACTACAAGTGCAGCTGACTATCTTCTTAAACTTCAACAAATTAAAGGTATAAACCATGGTTCTTCTAGTTTTAACCTTGTTTTCTTGATTATACGCGATTTCTAGCCGAAAAACTCATTTTAATCAAAGATTTTTGAAGGTTTAAACATGTTTATGGGCTGAATAAGAACACCTTGGTATTTCCCTGGTGTTATATGGCAGCCATGATCACAAATAATTGGGGTTTGATACACTAATCAACACCTATTCGACAAAAATCGCTTAACTATTCGATTAACCGAAAAACAATGAAATAAAGCTTGATTGATCTAAGTTCTAGCATATTTGGGTTGTACTTGATGTGTAGGTACTGAATATAGCCTTCACACACTTCTGGGATCAAGATAAACACTTGGTATCGGAAGAATCGCTAGGTATGACGTCCGAGAACCGAATCTGTGATAGGCAGAAAAGTGTTTTAGCTATAACTTGGTCTGTGATACTTAGATTGGGCTGAAATTTGGTGAGGTGATGTAGGGTATTGTCAGGAAGGTCCACATAAAATTTTAGAATTTTTGGAATTTTATACGAGTTTTGGTGAATTTTTGACTCTTTTATAGAAAGAATTTTAGAAATATTACCAAACGAATTCAATGAATCACCAAATTTTACAGAGACACTAAGGAACATGTGGGTAATGTTTTGGGAAAATTCAGAGTCCATTGGTTGAGTTTTGATTTGGGATAAAAATCCACGTTTTTGCGAGTTTTCGGTAGCCGGAAACGAACCGAAACGAATCGGAAAAATCTCAAGTTATTGTGAGATGTTCCTGGACATGTATGGGATGTTTAGGAATATTTTGGGAAATTTTGAACCACTGATGGTATTTAATGATAATTATGTGGTTAAAAATAGTTTTATAAATAGTTTATTTAAATAAGTAAAATGCCAAAATAAATTCCCAGAAAATTTTCCCGTAATCTACAGATTTTTATTGAGTTAAATAAAAATTTACAGGTTTTTATTCGTGTTAAAGATTAAATGGGAATTTATAGAATTAAAAATGAGTTATTTTAAATCAATTTTGGCGGGTTACTGTATAACGAACCTGCCGGAACTGGGAACTGACCCGACCCGAAAAATACTGTAATTGGAGCAACGGGAGTATTCCGGGAGATTCCCTGGAAAATTAGGCACTATGGGTGTGTCCTAAGACAGTTCGGGAGAATTCCCGACGGTAAAAATGGATACTCAAATTTGGGCAACTTAGACTCCCCAAACACTCAAACTCCCTTGATGAAAAGTTAATCATTCTTAAATAACCATGTGTTGGCATTATTGGTATTCCCGTACCATTATCCGAACACGTTAAACTACTGACTTTGGCAGGCACGCGAATCGTTGCCTGGAAGCCAAATTGAAAACTAATACTACCCTGACATCCATCACCATACAAGTGTCCTATAGACTTAATCCGGAGTAAAAACTCCTGAGCAGATCCAAGTTGTAACCATTACCAACTTAGATACTGATTTGAATCCATACTTGCATGTGGGTTATTAAAGTTGATCCAGTTGCTTGATCACTCTTGTATTGAGATCACTACTCGCACGGTGAGTTTTCACTTCCCCACGTTTGAATTGTTTACTGTTTTCTGGGGACTTGCATGTTAAAATGTGTTGATTACACCAAGTTGGGAGTGAGTTTTACTCCACCACTTTTAAACTGTGTTATTGTTTCTGAGGTGATTTGCATGTTACAAAACTGTGTTAATTGCACCAACTTACGATGATGAAAATTTTATAACACACGGTCCGGCAAGCTACAGGTGTCTGTTATGACACGGTTCGGCGAGCCGCAGGTGCTTGTTGTAACACAGTCCGGCAAGCTGCAGGTGTCTCTTATGATACAGTTCGGCGAGCCTCGGGTGCTTGTTGTAACACAGTCCTGCTAGCTAAATGTGTTTGTGGTGATAAATCCGTGAACCGTGACTTGTGCAATTAAACTGGTTAACACATGTTGTTACACAGCAATTAAACCAGTGGAACTCACGCAACATTTAGCTGACCCTTTTTAAAATTAACATGCATTTCAGGTAACTTGAGACTGGTGTGATCCGTGTATGTTGTTCAAGACATGTTTGTAGGCGAACCCTGATATAAACGCATGTGGCTTAGAAAACTTATGTGGTTCATGGGAACACGCAGTTGTAACATACATGTAGTATGTAATCAACATTTTGTAAGTAATAAAATGTAGTGTCTTTATAAACAATGTGCTTGTACCAGAGGTGTCTGTTGCATCCCGTATTTTTTTCTTCCGCTGCAAGTCGGGGTGTGACATGGACTCAAGAAAAACCTTTGGAATCGAAGGAATCACTAGGTATATCACCCGAAACTCGAAACTAGTATATGCAGAATATTGTTTGGACCATAACTTGGTCCGTGGGTATTGTATTGAGCTGAAATTTGGTGTGGTGAAGTATTGACATGAAGGTCTACATAAAATTTTAGAATTTTTGGAATTTTCTACGATTTTTTGTGAATTTTTTACTCTTTTACCGAAAGAAATTCGGAAAAAGTACCAAACGGAATCAATAAATCACCAAAATTTACAGAAACACTAAGGATCATATGGGGAATGTTCTGGGAAGTTTTGAAGTCCATTTATTGAATTTTGGTTCGGTTAACAATCCGCGTATTTGGGAGTTTTCGTTAGCCGGAAACGTACTGAAACGAAATCGAAAAAATCCAAAATTTTTGCAGGGAGTTTTTGGACATGTAAGGAGCTTATTGGAATATTTTGAGAATCTTTAGACATCGGATGATAAGCGATGTGAATTATTCGGTAAAATACTGTTTTATTTGAGGAATTAAAATAGCTTTATAAATTCCCGAAATATTTTTCTTTGAATCTATATATTGTTCCTGACTTTCACAAAAATTACCAGAATTTTATGAACTATGTAGATTAAATGGGATTTTTTAGAACGCATATTTTAACTAAACTCGGCAGTTACCGGACAACTAAATTCGGCAGTTACCGGACAACGAACCTGCCGAAACTGGGAACGGACCAAAACCTAACTTGTATATAATTGGAACACGAGGAGTATTCTGGGGGGTTCCAGGGTAAGTGGAACACACCCAGAGTGTTCCACCACCGTTCGGGAGAATCCCCGACGTAGAGAATGGAAACTCAAATTTGGGCAACCTAAACTCCCCAAACACCCAAACTCCCTTAATGAAAAGTTAATCTTTCTCCAATCGCAACACGTTGGCACTATTGGTATTCCTGTACCATTATCCGAATGTGTCAAACAACCGACTTTGGCTGGCACGCGAATCGGTGCACGGGAGCCAAATGTGAAACTAATACTACCCTAACATCCATCACCACACCAGGATACTATATGTACAACATGGACTGAAAATACCCACTTGGACCCGAGTTATAGGCATTACCGACCTAGCGACTGATATTAGTAATTACTTGCATGATTGCTGTTAAAGCCGAACCAGCTTACATATACTCCTATTGATACCTGTGATGCTACTATCCGGTGAGTTTTCACTTCCCACTTTTGAATTGTTTTACTGTTTTCTGGGACTTGCATGTTACAAACTGTGTTAATTACACCAACTTGTGAGTGAGTTTCACTCCCCCACTTTTAAACTGTTTTACTGTTTTCTGGGAGTGATTTGCATGTTACAAACTGTGTTAATTGCACCAACTTATGATGATGTGAATTATCTAACACACGAACTACCTCCCCACTGCAAGTGATTAACGTAAGCCGGGGCAAGTGGATAGTGCTATTGACTTGACGAACCCAAGCCGCGCCCGACAGGATGTCGGCAACAAGGTCTGCACGTGTCCTAACCTGGTTATGTTGTTAGGCATAACTACAACGGGGCGTTGAACTGCACTTGACGTAGTTGGTGGGCCAGGAGTGTCTGCGTGACACGGTCCGGTGGCCGGGAGTGTCTGGGATGACACGGCCCGAGGCAAAACAGTCCATGTTTCACTTATGTACTCGTGTAATTCCTTCAGTGACTTTGACCTGTGCAATTAAACTTGTTAACACATATTGTTACACAACAACTAAACCAGTGGAACTCACCAGCAGCGTTTAGCTGACCCTTTTTAAAACTAACATGCATTTTAGGTAACTTGAGACTGGGGTGATTCGTTTATATTCTTCAAGACATGTTATAGATGAATGCTGATATAGACGCATGTGACTTTGAAGACTTATGTGGTTCATGGGAACACGCAGTTGTAACATACATGTAGTATGTAATCAACATTTTGTAAGTAATAAAATGTAGTGTCTTTATAAACAATGTGCTTGTACCAGAGGTGTCTGTTGCATCCCGTATTTTTTTCTTTCGCTGAAGTCGGGGTTTGACAAAAGATGGTATCAGAGCCATTGGTTATAGAGAATTAGGTGCCTTTAAGGAAACCTAGACCATAACTACAGGCTCGGACTTTAGTGGACATCATTGGAAAAAAATTAACCTCAACTGAATGCGCTTAGGGAACACTGTAAAGTATCCTATCAGCAAGTACCAGGATGGCCTTGTGGGGCAAGTGGGTTATTATGGTCCGGAACGTAATAACAGACTTGCTTATACGAGGCAGTGTTGGGAAAGCCGCGGTAATAAACACACTTAAATACATGGAATGATACATACGTGTACCAAGGTGATAGTGTGTGAATGTTTGTACGTGAATTGATACATGAATTGGGATTGGTGGATAATGCGTTACTACATATGCCTTCGGGATAGGCAGAAAACTGGTATTACAGTCCATTCCACATTCCTACTGACCACATATTTAATATCCATTAGAGTTGGATTCCTATCACTCACACAGTTGTTACTTATACTTGATGATGTGAGAACTCAAGTCTTTATTATGATACAATCTCACCAACTCTACTCTTATAGCTACTATACCGATGACTATATACCAGGGTGACACTTTAATAAGAACATAGATACCCAAAGAACGCGCAGGTCGTTCTGATAGACTGGGAGGATGTGTACGGATCCTTATTCCACTTCTCGTTGCTTCACATTCGATTGTTATACAATCGCAGAGTTCAAACATTTTACGAAACTTTTCATCCTTGAATCCACGATTCATTTGATTGTCCGCTGGATTCCTCTTTTGCTTACAATATTGGCTTTAGCTTTCACGTCATGTGATACTATGATACTTGTGATATTCCTTAGCACATGTTTTGATAGATGTTATATCTGAATATGACGATCTCTGGGCTATGGAGATGGCATGGAATGCGTGAATAAGTTACCTTCCCGTTTTCATTCGATTCCATGGGGTATAAATTTTGTGATGATACAGATTCCTTTGAAACGCTTTGTGTTGTGGAACCTCGTTTCGTGTGACCATCGGTTACATTATGTTCTATTATGATTATTGATTGTTTTAATTTCAGTTGGTTATTTTCGGAAAGTAGTATGAGGCCCGAATATCGTGGAGAACGGAACATTGATCATGTATATGGGTGTGGTGGATATGCAGTGATACTTCCTATCTATAAACACCCAGCTACATTATCAAGGTACTGTTACTCAGGACAGACGGGCTTTACGTTGCGATCCGTTCGGTTATGTTTTAGACAATACAGTGTGAGACTTCGACCCTGGTTGATGCGATAAATGATGTCACAGTTGTTGTAACAACGACACCTATATACGTTTGCGGTGATTTTAAATGAAAGGTAGTTTGGGGGTTGACATGTAACGACTTTTGGGTTAATCCTGGGAAGGTCCTTCTTAGAATATGTAGTACGACTTTCTAGGGATACTACACCCTGGTAGTACTTTGTACTGAACTATTCGGGTATAACCGGTAATAGCTTACCCACATCGATTTACCCAATGTTTGATTTATGATAAGTGACAATGTTCTGTCTTTGGTAAGACAATTTAGCGTAACTCATTTCTTTTGGCGGAATTTGCTAGAACGTATATCCATTTATTAAAAATCACTATGTACGACAAACCAATGATACTTATGTCACAGACCGTCGTCTAGGAAGCTATTCGGTCGAAGCGTATATTTCCTTTACTAGCTATTATTCGCTAGTGTTGCAATCTCTAATTCTTAGTAAGGGCGCGTAATTAGCATCGGTGTTGGTAACCTAAGGGGATTTACGGGTAACACATAAATGGAGAAACTTATTTGATGTAATCAAAGTTCGGTAAGGAGCTGTGTGGATGCAGATCTGATGATAATAAGACTTGTGGAGGTGAGAACAATTTTGCCTATATTCCTCGTAACCGTTAATACTTCGTATTAACAGGACACTCATATGCATACGTTTATTTATATATATACAACATTAACCGCGGTCCAATCCAAGTGTCAATTTGGTAAATTTTGGTTGGGGGTGACGTAACCTAGTACGAAGTACGAAAACTATAATCATTAAGTAATCCGATTCATCACTTAAAAATCAATTCAACTCTCCTCACTAACATTGTTGGATAGTGTTGAGATCTGGTACATGTAATTACTAGTTTGATACATACTATCCTTTTAATAAATGTTCAGCCATGCTATGGTACGTTAGCTTCCTATGGAATTACGACAGGTATTTCGATGATGGAACTAAGTGGCATACAACCGTGAATCCTATCGATTTAGTTCAAACTAATACAAGGTAAATCCCCATTAACTCGAAGAAGTAGTGAATGAACCGTACGAAGGACCGTAACAAAGCTACCTCTTAATGTTTATTAATAAACAAATGACACAAAGCTATTTTTTCGTCGAACGATTATTATATATATATATATACATATATCTAATTAGAAGGACGATATTTTAAAAGAATTGTATAAAATTTTTATAATCAAACGATCCCCTGTTTTCAGCCTCGCATAACTTAGTGAAAATATGTTCTAATGAAAGACGAGATCGCCTTCGAGTAGTATTCGAATACATTAATCTGATGACTAACCTATGTGATAACTCTTATCTAAACTTGCAGACTCTAGACCATTGGTTCTTTCGGTCTCTTTTTTGATAATATTTTGTGACGACCGTACTAATTGTTCATCTCCATAATGGTCGTAAGAGTAGTCGACCGAGTATTACCATTCCTAAGCAGGGCGACGAAACAACCATGAGAAGAAATGGTACCGTGGAACCCGGAAAAAAAGGGAATGACGCCCAAGCTCTAGTTACCCGGGGTCCTGACCTGAATTCTTTCACTTACCGTACCCCTGAGATACTAATTCTTGAATTAATATCACCCGTATGAGGGTGGTGCATTCGTTCTAGAAATCGCATAAGGGGATACATGGTTCTTTGATTTCCTTTTTGGTTAAGACTTTTCGCGTCACGATACCTACTACGGCCGTGCGAGTGGTCCTGAGTAGGGACTAACTCAGATACTTGTATGCCTATAAGACATATTGACTCCCCGACGCTACGATAATAATACCTAGAGAACACCATACGTCTCGTCCTCTTCCTTGAAACACCCGAGGAGTCCAAATTTTATACATGATGAATTCACGATTCATAGGGGATGATCGAAATTCCCTTCGGGCCATTGTAAAGGTGTTATTTGGTTGTGGTCTCCTACATGAGTAGGAGAATGATGCATGAGATACACTGACTTTCATCCGTCGATTGAACACAAAGTGAACGATACCCTACGCTTGTGAGTAACCAAGAGTATGGTTAAACGGTGTTGCTTGTCCTCGTGAGTATACAAGAAATAAATTCTTTAGATCAGGGGAGTATTGTTGAAACCCCCTCGTCTTCCTTCGAATGGTTGGTACCTTCAATTGATTTTCAGTTTGATCGATTAAAATAGTATTCGTAAAATACGATGCTACCAAGAAACCAAATTCTTCGTTATTTTCGGGTGACGAAAATTCTTGTGTTATTAAGGAAACAAGAACGGGAGAAATCTTAAGTATAATACTGTATATATATATATATACCTAGGTATTTGTACCACGAGTGAAATTCACGATCGGCGGGATGATTGTCGGAAGTTGTTGCGCGATCATTTGCACGATTTCCGCCTCGGTCATTTGGGGTGAGCGCTTCGTGGCCATTCTATTCTATTATAAACAATATATATATATACATGTATTAATGTCACATATTCAATCCTCCCATATTACACAATTTCGTCGCACGCATGAGTCCACAACCTGTATAACCCACCTCATTATCATGTATATAATAATATCCGTCATCATACAATTGTTAAAATTGCACTTAGACTTAACCCAAAAAGGGCCAGTGCTTAAATGTGCGGTCAGAACATGTCATCGGAGTGACGTATATATGCCATACTATGAAACGCATCAACTACCCTGCATGAAGGAACACGGTCAAAATCAAACTCTCTTTGAAATAGGAGTAGTCATGAGTCGTCCGAATATCGTAAATGGTGTCTTTTGTGCGCTGAACCCACCTGGGAAAACTAAACCAGAAATCTAGTAGTCCCAATCATTCTAGATGAAGGGACTCGTGAATCTTCCGAATACGTCCCTCGGATATCATGCCCATCCAGAGGGGAATTCCTTTGATAAGCAAGTATTATATACCTAAAATAGGAATAAGACTTCGACGCTACAACTAATTCTCTTCCAACTTGGAGAATTACTTAACATACGCTACGAATTGTAGATACCTCGATGTACGATACCAAGCCAAAATAAATGACCAAAGTGTAAATCGGTGCTTGGTTGGATGCACCGATTGGCTGTGAAATGGCATTCATAACCCTTATTTGTATCCTAGCCGTCAGAGTGCTAGACTTAACTCGATTGATTACGAATTTCATTCAGCCTTTCTTAAAGTTACTTTTATTATATCAAAAGGTTGCCGAGCGATTGTGGATCTATGTTACTACATTTCCCAGCAGCACGTATTCCTTCCGTGCCCTATTGGGAAACAGAACTGACTAATCCTACGACAAAGGGTCGAGAAACTCAACGACCGTAGTCTTGACCAACTCCGGGGTCGGGTCTTCATTTCTTGTTTAGATTGTTACAAATATGAAACTAACAAGAAAAATCAGATTCGGTAGTCAACTGTCCCTATCGGACTACGGTGACTATGGATTCGGGCTTTAACCCATGGTTTCATAAAACCACACGAATTTCCCAATCTAAACCAAGATGGTTTGGCATGAACGAACTCGACAAAACCCTTACATTTAATCGGTGATTCAAATAGCGGAGGTGCCAAGATGGGAAAGCATTATATCTTTCTATACTCATACACAGTTCAGATCATACCATGTCCGAATTTGACTCGAAAACCACGAGACTGAGACGTTCAAGTGGTGATCAACCATCTTGCGACTAGTATGAGCAAGATTCGCCTATGCATTAGGTAATCTTTCGAGAACATGATGGGAAATGATTACTTCTCGTATTTCCATTAACGATATCCTTATGAAACGTTAAGTCGAGCGTGGCTATGATCCTACCCTGCAAGGGGAACTCCGTTGATGGGGAATCTTGACTCGATGACTCGTTACTTAGTCATCTTTTACAGAATTACCTGTACGTGTACGATCAAATATGCTCCCACTTGTAGGGGTATTATGGTGATACTTGTGGTCGTTAGACACTCGTCACACCTCAAATATGTCTACGTGATAGTAGCATTCTAGAGGTGATGTTACTCGAATTAAAACCGCATTGGGTACGCACTCTATCATTCCCGGTATATGGGAATTTTTATAAGATTATCTCCGGGAAAATCACATCAATGTTGTCGAAGCTACTAAGTTGTTTCCTTCTGGAAAAGACATAAACAGTGTACATAGCTGGAGTCAAGCTCCCGAAACTTAACACAAACTGGAATTATTATTATAGAAATTTCATACCCTTACGACGTGATCAAACTACTACTGGTGAGAAGCTCGAGCACATCCTGGAGGTAAGTGTGCAGATTTGTTGTTACTCGTGTACAGGCTCGCCTTATGGCAACCTTAGGGTCTCAAAAGCCTTTCTCTTTCTTATTCTCTACCGTAGAGTAGGAACTCTCTTGGTCGGTTTGTATTAACCAAAGATACCCATGTACACGACAACAAGGAAAGACTGTCACTCACAGCTCGGTGAAACTAAGCTTATCCCTTTACATAAACATGTGGAGCCTGGTGCTCACCACTGCGACATTCGCAACGAACCCTGGGAGGGTACCCATACTCCTCCTCTATAGGGGGCGTTCAATAACTATTAAACGAAATCGTAAATGAAACTTATGGTGTATGAATGGTTAAGACAATGAATGCGAAGAAAACGTAATAATTGCAGCCAGCTATAAACTGAATACAAGACTCCTATTCTACTGTGAGTCCAACAACACTCTCACTTTCAGATTAGAAGTGATGATAAACGTTACTCTTAACATTACGTAGGATTTGTGGATGGACAAATTGCACAGCTACTATGTAACACAATTATCATCCCTGTACGATGATGATACTAAACGAAAAGCGAAAACATACTTGTCTGTCGAATGACTGAATAAACTATAAAGACTGAGCTTTCCAATGAGTTACTAAATGGAATTTCGAGGACGAAATTCTTTTAAACGGGGGAGACTGTGAAAATTGTGAAAAATCCCAGTAATCTCTGATTGGTACAAGTCAGTGGTAACCGGACGTGATATGTGATTACGTGTGATGATACGAATTTTGGAAAATTTTACACGTACTATAATAGGAGTATATACAAGTAATTACCAAAAACATTACATTGGCGCTATGCGTCACCTCATGGCAAAACAAAGTCGTGAATGGATTGATGACTCTGGGAATACGTATTGGTTAACATTACACTATTATGGGCCAATGATGCAAGGTTGGTATCCTTAGCCTTTAACAACGTGTTAAACGGGGACTTGACGTTTAACAGCGCATTACACATTCGACTGTGATTATTAGGCCAACGGTAAGGCCCTTTAAGATTCCGAGTTCACGAAACATCTTAGTTACGAGCCATAGACTATGACATAAGATTAGAAACAAATCAGAGCTCGGGCACGCAAAATGAGGCAGTCTCTGTTAGGGAAACGCCTTTGCGTTAGAAGCAATGAAAGACAAACCAAACATGAAAGGAACGGTCAATCAAGCCGAAAAACACTTAAACTAACACAATACGAGGCTTTTATGATTAAAACATAACCGTGGTCAGGTTTCGAGACGGTTATGCTCAGTTCTTAAAACCGAGTCTTTTGACATTAAGAACGTGAAAAAAGGAGCCCGTTTCGCAAATCGGAGACGCGTACGAGACCAGAAAATGAACCTAAACGCAAAACCAAAGATATGCATAATCTTTTAACGCGTAAAACGAATCATGACAAAGCGCCGGAGGGGTAGGGGCACCCCGCCTCCAAACCGCCCCATTTATTTAATATTTTTCTTTTTTTTTTCCTTTGTTTTTCAATTTTCATTAATTTCCTTTCAAGTTTCTTCAAGGATTCAGCCATAAACCTCTCAAATCTCAGCTGATCATCCATAAACCCTTCACTAAATCAAGGTAATTTCACAAGTTCTAAGTGGTTTTGATGCGTTTTTCTTGATTAAACACGATTTATAACCAAAAAACCCATTTTAATTCATGAATTTTGGAGAATTTAAACAAGTTCTTGGCTGAATAAGAACACCTTGTGAATTCCCTTGTGTTATATGGTATCCAAGAACATGAAACTTCAGGTTTTGATACTCTAATCGACATCTATTCGACCAAAAACGCATGACAAAGTTCTAAACCGAAAAACAATGAAACAAGGCTTGATTGATCTGAGTTCTAGCATATTTGGATTGTTCTTGGTATATAGGTACTGAATATGGCTCACACACCCTTCTGGACTCAAGAAAAACATTTGAAATCGAAGGAATCGCTAGGTATATCACCCGAAACTTGAAACTAGTATAGGTAGAATATTGTTTGGACCAGAACTTGGTCTGTGGGTATTGGATTGAGCTAAAATTTTGTGTGGTGATGTAGAGTATTGACAAGAAGGTCCACGTAAAAGTTTATAATTTTTGAAATTTTCTACGATATTTGGTGAATTTTTTACTATTTTACCGAAAGAAATTGGAAAAAAAATACCAAACCGAATCAATAAATCACCAAAATTTACAGAAACACTAAGGAACATATGGGGAATGTTATGGGATGTTTTGAAGTCCATTGATTGAATTTTGGTTTGGGTTAACAATCCACGTTTTTGGGAGTTTTCGATCGTCGGAAACGCACTGAAACGAAATCGAAAAAATCCCAAATTTTTGCAGGGAGTTTCTGGACATATAAGGAGCTTACTGGAATATTTTGAGAATTTTTAGACATCGGATGTTAAGCGATGTGAATTATTCGGTAAAATAATATTTTACTAATAATTTATTTGAGGAATTAAAATAGCTTTATAAATTTCGGAAATACTTTTCTTTGAATTTATATATTTTTCCTAACTTTCACAAAATTCACCAGAATTTTATGAACTATGTAAATTAAATGGGATTTTTTAAAACGCCTATTTTAACTAAATTCGGCAGTTACCGGACAACGAACCTGCCGAAACTGGGAACGGACCAAAACCTAACTTGTCTATAATTGGAACACCAAGAGTATTCTGTGAGGTTCCAGGAAGCGGAACACTCTGGGTATGTTCCACCACCGTCCGGGAGAATCCCCGACGGCGAGAATGGAAACTCAAATTTGGGCAACCTAAACTCCCCAAACACCCAAACTCCCTTAATGAAAACTTAATCTTTCTTAAATCACAACACGTTGGCACTATTGGTTTTCCCGTACCATTATCCAAACGTGTCAAACAACCGACTTTGGCTGGCATGCGAATCGGTGCCCGGGAGCCAAATGTGAAACTAATCCTACCCTAACATCCATCACCACATCAGGATACTATATGTACAACATGGACTGAAAATACCCACTTGGACCCGAGTTATAGGCATTACCGACCTAGCGACTGATATTAGTAATTACTTGCATGATTGCTGTTAAAGCCGAACCAGCTTACATATACTCCTTTTGATACCTGTGATGCTACTATCCGGTGAGTCGAGATCGACAGAAAAGCTACGCTGATCAACGACGCAAACCGCTCGAATTTCAAGTAGGCGACCGCGTCCTACTAAAGGTGTCACCCTGGAAGGGTGTAATCCGCTTTGGAAAACGGGGCAAACTTAACCCACGGTACGTAGGCCCGTTTGTAATCTTGAAACGTATTGGACCCGTAGCTTATCAATTAGACCTTCCTGCCGAACTCAGTGGAGTTCACAACGTATTTCACGTGTCAAATCTGAAGAAGTGTCTATCAGATGAAACTCTAGTCATTCCATTGGATGAGATCCAAGTGGATGAACGACTGCACTTTGTGGAACAACCTATCGAGATCATGGATCGTGAGATCAAGACTCGAAGGCACAGCAAAATTCCGATCGTTAAGGTCCGTTGGGACCTAAGCGTGGACCGGAGTTCACGTGGGAAAGAGAGGACCAAATGAAAAGCAAATACCCACACCTCTTCGCAACTGAGCAGCAAACTAACGATACCAGTAACTAAATTTTCGGGACGAAAATTCTTTCAACATGGGGATGATGTGACAACCTGGAAATTTCTCATACTTTCGTGTACTATTGTTGACTAAATTCTAGTGCATGGCACTTGGAAATCTTTGTGTATGGCACTTGGGAACTTCTTGTAAACGAACTAACTCTTTGTGCGTGGCACTCTAAACATGTACGCTACATGCTAAACCGCGTTTACTCAATTTTCGGGACGAAAATTCTTTCAACATGGGGATAATGTGATATCCCGGGTTTTTCGGATAACTTAAACGCGACACTTGTCGAATCAAGTATATGCTAAACATTAAACGTGTACGAGTTAAATGAATACGTGATGTGTGTTGTGTGATTGTTTGAGTTAAATGAATACGTGATGTGTGCTGTGTGAATGTTTGAGTTATAGAATAATTATGGTAGATATGTACACGAACTGAACCGAATCGCGACACGAACCAACTTTGATTCATTGGGACTCTAGGAGTTAACAAAGTTTTAAACTTTAGCTCAAGTCTTCGGCCGAGAACAAGGATCAAACCCAAACCGAGAGCAAACCTAAAACTATTTCGGCCAAGATCAAACCCAAACCGAGAGCAAACCTAAAACTATTTCGGCCAAGATCAAACCCAAAGCAACCCGCCCAAGTCCCTCGGCCACGAAACCAAACCAAACCGTAACCTTGTTCTCTTGCGCCTATAAATACAAACTCATGCATCCTTCATTCACATACACAAAACCCTAAACAGAAACTGCCGTCGGCAGCCTTGTGATTGCAGACAGCTTCCTTCCTTGTTCGTTTCTTCCTCTCGATCGCAGCAGCATCAGTCATCGCCATCACCATCTCCCGGTCGCAAGCAGCCGTTTGTTCACCTCCATTCAGTCGCGAGATCAGCCCTTGTTCACCTCTATCCAATCAACATAACAGCCCACTACTTTTCTCAGCCGCGAATAACCTCTTTCTCTCGGTCACGGATACTTCTTGTCCAAGACCCGGCTTGTTTACCTAATTATTCAAGGTTAGGGTCATCTTTGATTACGAGATCATGTTCGGATATATATATATAAGCTTGAATGATTAATTGATTAGTTGTTTCGGGTTTTATATGTTGAATATAATCGGCTGAATTGATTGTTGTTTATATGCATGATTGTTTTCGGAACTCATAACTTGCGACTGTGATTTGTTTATAAATACTAGGGTTATTAAGTAGGGTTTGCATGGATAAGTTATTAGTAGTGATCTATGATTAAAAATCGGTTCTTGCTCGCTTAGGTTGATCAATAGGAACGGTTTATGCAAGTTGTAGTAATAGTATGCTGAAAACAGTTGCTGAGTAATAGTTACAGCCGACTTCATCTGGCTGTAACTCGGTCATTAATTGTCGAAAAACGGATTTTCTGATGTCTAGAACGTAGAGATTTGAATAAGGAATCTAATGGCGCTGGATTTATAATTTTCTGAAGTCGTTTGATATTTTTAAAGGGCCAAATAAGTTCAGTAACTAAAGCTGTTAGTCGTTTATCGAGTTGGATTTTAAAATCAGTAGGGAGTTGAGTCATGATTTTTGTACAGCAACTAGGTATGGAAATTTCCGGGCAACTCCAACTGGAATTTTGTTAATTGGACGATCAGTGATTTTTAAATAAATTCTTCCGTGGACTGCAGTCAGAAAGCGGTAAATCTGACTGCAGCCTAGTATATTAATATTTATGGTTAATTGGTAAAGATTTAGGACTTGGAAAAATTATATAAATTTCTATGGTATAAATGTCACCTACTGTAAAAATATTGAAATTTTTGGAATGTTAGAACTATTTTATAAAAATCCTAGAAAACAGCTGAATTATGAGTGTTAAGCTGAAATTGATAACTTGTGATTGTGTGCACCAAATTGTGGCATGAATTGGTTTATGGTTATGATAAGTTGTTTTAATCACTAGAATCACATGAGGATACTTGCATGCATGTTTGAGTGTTAGATATGTTGTTTGTGTGTATCACTTTGTGCGTAAATTACGTGTAGAATTTGTATTGGTGTGTTCACACACTGACGTGGAATCAATTGGTTTGTTAGGACGCAATTAGCGGTCCCATCCTTTACAACTTCTTTGCTACACTAACCGAGCAACAAAAGGTGAGTTCACGGCCCCTAACTTTATCCGGTTTTTAAACAACAGGGGGAGAAACATGTATACACTCTCAAACTCAATCTCTTTACGTTAAACGAATCTAACGTCACATAACTATTCGGTAACTAAGTTAATGTTAATGTAATGTTATGGTCACTAAGCAGCTTTATCACTTAAGTCCTCGTCAATCTCTCGGATCGTTAGTATTAGGTTTAATAGCGGGGGAATTATAAGTAGTACCACTGGGCCCGACAAGCCCATCCGAGCTAGTCACGCTAGCCGACCGGGTATGGTCAACGGGTGAATAATTTGGCCTAACTTCGCCATGGTCAGTAATAGGCCTGGCAAAACGGAGGCACAACAGTCAGCTTCGATCACGAACTCTTACGTGACATGACTTTAGGCTAGCTACCTATATATATAAACATTGAACTTAATTACGAATCTACTGTATTATCCTGGGTTGAGGATAATGGAAGCAACAACTTAATATTCCGGGTTTGGAATATTGGAAACAACAACTTAATATTCCGGGTTTGGAATATTGGAAGCAACAACTTATTATTCCGGGTTGGAATAATGGAACCAATACGTTATCCCGGGGTTAGGGATAACGGAGAAAACAAACTATAACCGAACAAACGAATTTATGAAAACCTGTGAACTCACTCATCTTTAATGTTGACACTTGTTTCTTTACATGTTTCTCAGGACGCTAGGAGCTCTAGGTGCACGCACATGCATTGAACAAGACATCTTTTATCGAGTCTTATTTATAAATATTGTTTTGGGATTTTTCAAATGTTTTGGCGTTTGTGTTGGCGCCCGATTCACTACTTATTTATGCTTCCGCTCAAACTTTAAAAACTTATGCATCTGCTAAATATTGGTAACTAATCAAGACAATATAAAATCTACGACAAATGGTTTTTGAAAACGTATTATCAAATCATATAGAGTCGTTCGACGTACTAGTGTTTCAGATTCTGGTTTGTTCACACGCCTCGCGGTAAAACTCCGCAAGTGGAAATTGAGGGTGTGACAGATTGGTATCAGAGCCACTAGCTATAGAGAACCAGGTTTGCATTAGAAGTAGACCTAAACTATAGCTGATTTCACGACACTAGACTTAGTTTGGCACCGAATTATTATATCTTGTTATGCAATATACCACAACTGTGTTTGGTAGATTATGCCTTCATAATAAGAAATGAAAACAACTCGTAACTAACTACATGACCTAACAGGCAATGTCATCATCCTCATCGTCATCATCATCCGGCAGACCTACGCCACCAAGGGCACCAGGAAAGGCACCAATGGTGGAACCTATACCATCTTATGGCGTGGAGACACGCTCAGCTGCGAGGAAAAGGCTCGCTCTGGGGGAGGAGTCGTCGTTACGCCCAACCATTGTTGTACCGGTTGAACCGGTTACCCTGTAGAAATAGGAATTGACATACTTAGAATCCTGGTGCATACACAACAAAAACAGTTAGAAAGAATGCAGGAAACCATCCTAGCACAAGGGTGGATGATTCGACAACTTACAGGTAAGACCGACTCGCTCGAGGAAGAGCATCGTACGAGCAAGATAGCTCGTAACACCATAGCCAGAGATCTGCGTGCTGAGCAGATAAGAGCCGACTGGCTTGAGGACAGAGTCCTGGAAAATAGTTGGAACATTCAGGAACTGCAAAATCAAGCACTTGCACCAGCACCGGCCCCTCCAATGCCGGTAGAGGAGGATCCAGAAGAGGATCCAGAGGAGGACCCAGAGGAGGATCCAGAAGAGGATCCAGAGGAGGACCCTGAGGAGGATCCGGAGGAGGACCCAGCTGTAGAAGCTGGAAATGCCGCGCAGGATGACGGCAACGACAGTGACTTGGGGAATGGAGACGTAGACGACTGACACGTTTCGTTTATTTTGTTATTTTCCTTCAGTCTATTTATTTTTCCACTTGTGTTTAAACTTGAGACTTTATAGTGAATTCGTATGTTTGATTTGCACTTTTGTAAGACGTTGAAATTTCAGTTAATCAAGTATTTCTTTTGACTATTTAACATATTGAGTTGACATAACTTAATAATTATTAAAGTACGAAGTAGGATAACTATATTGGAAATATAGACTTATCGGGGTGTGTTTGTGTTGTGTTTCGAAGAGCTAAATGGCAACTGGAAGACGTGGAAACCTTAACTTGACTCCCGAAGAGCTAGCTGCCATGATTCAAGAGCACATGAACGCAGCTTTAGCGGGTGTTCAGAACCAACCGGCAGGTAACCATTATTAAATTTTCGCGTGAAAATCTAATAGTGAGGCTAGTAAAATTCCTTGCTGACTTCCTGTTCTCTGTCAGCAGGAGGGGGCTTTAATCCCTATAAGATGTTCCTTGACGCAAAGCCAAGCAAATTCTCGGGGGGCGGAAGGACCCATTGGACTGGTCCGCTGGATCGAAAAGTCTGAATCCATTTTTGAAATGTGCAACTGCCTCGAGGCCAACAAGGTCAAATACACAGCCTCAACACTGGAAGATGGGGCATTGACATGGTGGAATGCACAAGTCCAAACACGTGGACTTATAGCTGCGAATGCAATGGCATGGGCTGAGTTCAAGGCCCTAATTAAAGAGGAGTACTGTCCACGAGACAGAGTGCAACAGTTAGAGCAAGCTTTATGGAACCACAAGATGGTGGGATCGGAAATTGAAGCTTACACCGCAAAACATCATGATTTGGTATTTCTGTGTCCCGAATTGGCCAACACTGTGGAGAAAAGACTCGAGTTCTATCTCGGGGGTCTGGTTCCGGAAATTCAGGGTATGGTAATGGCTAGTAACCCTGTAACTGAACATCAAGCAATCCGATTGGCTCACAAACTCACCGATAAGGCGGTGGAACAGAAGAAACTGCCAGCACGGGGTACAACTGAAGTTGCCCCGGATAACAAAAGAAAGTTTGAAGACTCCACTATTTGACAGTCTTCGTCATCTCATCCGCAGCAAGGGAACCAGAAACGGTTCAATCATTACAACAGCCACCGGGGTCACCAAAATCAACCCGCCAACAACAACAACAACCAAAACGCAAGCGGCTATACAGGTCGAAAACCGCAGTGCAACCACTGTAATCTCCACCATAACGGCCCTTGTGCCGGAAATCGCTGCCAAAGATGTGGCAAAGTGGGTCATGCGGCAAAGGATTGTCGTGGGGAAATCATGTCCCGACAAAATCAAAATCAGCCCCAGGGTCAGCAGCAGGGTATAAACCGGGGATGCTATCAGTGTGGTAGTACTGCTCATTTCAGAAGAGACTGCCCACAGTTGCGTAACAACAACAATAATGGTGGAAACAACGACAACCACAATAACCACAACAACAATAATAACAACAACAATAATGGGAACGGTGGCACCGGAGGTGCTAAAGGTCGCGCATTTACATTGGGCCGCAGAGAGGCCAGAAACGACACGAACGTGGTCACCGGTAAGTTTCCCCTTAATGAACATTTTGCTTCTGTGCTTTTTGATACGGGTGCGGATAGGAGCTTTATATCTGAGTCTTTTAGGAAGAACCTAAATCTCACGCTTAAACCATTAGAGACCCCTTATGTTATAGAATTAGCCGATGGTAAATCTGTAGATGTGACCCAAATAGTATCCGGCTGTCAACTCAAACTCGCGGGCCACACTTTTACCATTGATCTGATGACAACTACCCTGGGTAGTTTTGACGTGGTAGTCAGAATGGACTGGCTATCCGACGTCCGGGCTGAAGTTCTCTGCTTCGAAAAATCTATCCGTATTCCGCTCTCTAACGACGAAATCTTGACGGTGCAAGGCGAGAAGGCAAGCGCCGTCACCAACATTATCTCTTACATGCAAGCGCAGAAGTATCTTCGGAGAAAGAACTGCTTCGCTTTACTCGCACTAATTACCGTACAGCCTAAGGACGAGAAACGTATAGAAGATATCCCTGTCGTCCGTGATTTTTCTGATGTATTCCCAGAAGAACTACCTGGTCTTTCATCACATCGACAATTGGAGTTTGAAATCGAATTGGCAAGCAATGCAACTCCTATCGCCAAGGCTCCATACCGCCTAGCTCCAGCCGAGCTGCAGGAGCTGTCTACCCAACTTCAGGAACTTTTAGAGAAAGGATTTATCCGACCAAGCGTTTCGCCATGGGGAGCTCCAGTCCTTTTTGTCAAGAAAAAGGACGGGACTTTCCGCATGTGCATCGACTATAGGGAACTCAACAAGGTTACTGTCAAGAACCGATACCCGTTACCTCGCATCGACGATCTATTCGACCAACTTCAAGGGTCAAGTTACTACTCTAAGATTGATTTACGGTCCGGTTACCACCAGCTACGCGTCAGGGAGGAGGATATCGCCAAGTCGGCATTTCGCACTCGGTATGGCCATTACGAGTTCTTGGTCATGCCCTTCGGTCTCACCAACGCACCAGCGGTGTTCATGGACCTCATGAACCGCGTGTGTAAACCATACCTCGACAAGTTTGTCATTGTGTTCATCGATGACATACTCATCTACTCCAAAAGTGAAGAAGAACATGCTGAACATCTACGATTACTGCTAGGATTACTCCAACAGGAAAAGCTATATGCCAAGCTTTCGAAGTGTGATTTCTGGATTCGGGAAGTTCAGTTTCTCGGGCATATCGTGAATGAAAGGGGTATCCACGTAGACCCTATCAAGATTGAAGCCATCAAAAACTGGGAAGCACCTAAGACACCGACGGAGATCCGCCAATTTTTGGGATTGGCTGGTTACTACAGACGTTTCATCGAGGGATTTTCAAAGATCGCACAACCGCTCACTACCCTCACCCAGAAAGGCATCAAGTATGCTTGGGGTGACAAGCAAGAAGCAGCATTTCAATTTCTGAAGCAGAAACTTTGCAGTGCACCCATTCTGTTCTTGCCGGAAGGGACAGATGACTTTGTAGTGTATTGTGATGCTTCCATTCAGGGATTGGGATGCGTACTCATGCAACACGATAAGGTCATCGCGTATGCGTCGCGGCAACTGAAAGTTCACGAGAAAAACTACACGACGCATGACCTGGAATTGGGAGCAGTAGTGTTTGCACTTAAGATTTGGAGACACTACCTCTATGGAACGAAGTGCACAATCTTTACGGACCACAAGAGCCTCCAACACATCTTTGATCAGAAGGAGTTGAACATGCGACAGCGTCGCTGGGTCGAACTCTTGAACGATTATGAGTGTGCCATTCGGTACCACCCGGGTAAAGCTAACGTGGTAGCTGATGCCCTCAGTAGGAAGGAACACTTGAAACCTCGTCACGTACGAGCACTACAACTCACTATTCATTCGGGGCTACCCGAACAAATACGCGACGCCCAGTTAGAAGCAGTTAAGGAGGAAAACATCAAAGCCGAATCAGTGGGAAAAATGGAACGCGATTGGGAAGTAAAGCCCAATGGAGCCCGGTATGTTATGAATCGCATATGGGTACCTCTCTACGGAAAGCTCAGAGAGCTAGTCATGGATGAAGCTCACAAATCCCGATACTCTGTCCATCCGGGTTCGGATAAGATGTATCAAGACCTTAAAGCTGCGTATTGGTGGCCCAACATGAAAGCCGATATAGCCACCTACGTGAGTAAATGTTTGACTTGTGCAAAAGTCAAGGTGGAGTATCAAAAGCCATCGGGGCTACTCCAACAACCTGAGATCCCAGTATGGAAATGGGATCAGATCTCAATGGATTTCATCACTAAACTCCCGCGAACCTTGGGTGGTTGCGATACCATCTGGGTGATCGTGGATCGTTTAACTAAGTCCGCACACTTCCTAGCTATTAAAGAAACAGATAAGATGGAGAAGTTGACTCGCATCTACATTAAGGAAGTAGTTTCTCGGCACGGAGTGCCAACGTCCATCATCTCAGACAGAGATGCTCGCTTCACGTCGAACTTCTGGCAGTCACTCCAGAAAGCGTTGGGAACACGCTTAGATATGAGCACAGCCTATCACCCTCAAACTGATGGTCAAAGCGAAAGGACCATACAGACCCTGGAAGACATGCTTAGGGCATGCGTAGTAGACTTCGGAAATAGTTGGGAAATCCATCTGCCTCTAGTAGAATTCTCATATAACAACAGTTATCATACGAGTATTTCGGCAGCACCGTTTGAGGCATTATACGGTCATAAATGTAGATCACCGGTCTGCTGGGCAGAAGTCGGTGACAGTCAACTCACAGGCCCTGAGTTAATACTTGAGGCCACTGAAAAGATTGTACAAATCAGAAACCGCATGGCGGCGGCACGAGATCGACAGAAAAGCTACGCTGATCAACGACGCAAACCGCTCGAATTTCAAGTAGGCGACCGCGTCCTACTAAAGGTGTCACCCTGGAAGGGTGTAATCCGCTTTGGAAAACGGGGCAAACTTAACCCACGGTACGTAGGCCCGTTTGTAATCTTGAAATGTATTGGACCCGTAGCTTATCAATTAGACCTTCCTGCCGAACTTAGTGGAGTTCACAACGTATTTCACGTGTCAAATCTGAAGAAGTGTCTATCAGATGAAACTCTAGTCATTCCATTGGATGAGATCCAAGTGGATGAACGACTGCACTTTGTGGAACAGCCTATCGAGATCATGGATCGTGAGATCAAGACTCGAAGGCACAGCAAAATTCCGATCGTTAAGGTCCGTTGGGACTCTAAGCGTGGACCGGAGTTCACGTGGGAAAGAGAGGACCAAATGAAAAGCAAATACCCATACCTCTTCGCAACTGAGCAGCAAACTAACGATACCAGTAACTAAATTTTCGGGACGAAAATTCTTTCAACATGGGGATGATGTGACAACCTGGAAATTTCTCATACTTTCGTGTACTATTGTTGACTAAATTCTAGTGCATGGCACTTGGAAATCTTTGTGTATGGCACTTGGGAACTTCTTGTAAACGAACTAACTCTTTGTGCGTGGCACTCTAAACATGTACGCTACATGCTAAACCGCGTTTACTCAATTTTCGGGACGAAAATTCTTTCAACATGGGGATAATGTGATATCCCGGGTTTTTCGGATAACTTAAACGCGACACTTGTCGAATCAAGTATATGCTAAACATTAAACGTGTACGAGTTAAATGAATACGTGATGTGTGTTGTGTGATTGTTTGAGTTAAATGAATACGTGATGTGTGCTGTGTGATTGTTTGAGTTATAGAATAATTATGGTAGATATGTACACGAACTGAACCGAATCGCGACACGAACCAACTTTGATTCATTGGGACTCTAGGAGTTAACAAAGTTTTAAACTTTAGCTCAAGTCTTCGGCCGAGAACAAGGATCAAACCCAAACCGAGAGCAAACCTAAAACTATTTCGGCCAAGATCAAACCCAAACCAACCCGCCCAAGTCCCTCGGCCACGAACCCAAACCAAACCGTAACCTTGTTCTCTTGCGCCTATAAATACAAACTCATGCATGCCTTCATTCACATACACAAAACCCTAAACAGAAACTGCCATCGGCAGCCTTGTGATCGCAGACAGCTTCCTTCCTTGTTCGTTTCTTCCTCTCGATCGCAGCAGCATCAGTCATCGCCATCATCATCTCCCGGTCACAAGCAGCCGTTTGTTCACCTCCATTCAGTCGCGAGATCAGCCCTTGTTCACCTCTATCCGATCAACATAACAGCCCACTACTTTTCTCAGCCGCGAATAACCTCTTTCTCTCGGTCACGGATACTTCTTGTCCAAGACCCGGCTTGTTTACCTAATTATTCAAGGTTAGGGTCATCTTTGATTACGAGATCATGTTCGGATATATATATATAAGCTTGAATGATTAATTGATTAGTTGTTTCGGGTTTTATATGTTGAATATAATCGGCTGAATTGATTGTTGTTTATATGCATGATTGTTTTCGGAACTCATAACTTGCGACTGTGATTTGTTTATAAAGACTAGGGTTATTGAGTAGGGTTTGCATGGATAAGTTATTAGTAGTGATCTATGATTAAAAATCGGTTCTTGCTCGCTTAGGTTGATCAATAGGAACGGTTTATGCAAGTTGTAGTAATAGTATGCTGAAAACAGTTGCTGAGTAATAGTTACAGCCGACTTCATCTGGCTGTAACTCGGTCATTAATTGTCGAAAAACGGATTTTCTGATGTCTAGAACGTAGAGATTTGAATAAGGAATCTAATGGCGCTGGATTTATAATTTTCTGAAGTCGTTTGATATTTTTAAAGGGCCAAATAAGTTCAGTAACTAAAGCTGTGAAAATCCTGAAATTTTGTTAGTCGTTTATCGAGTTGGATTTTAAAATCAGTAGGGAGTTGAGTCATGATTTTTGTACAGAAACTAGGTATGGAAATTTCCGGGCAACTCCAACTGGAATTTTGTTAATTGGACGATCAGTGATTTTTAAATAAATTCTTCCGTGGACTGCAGTCAGAAAGCGGTAAATCTGACTGCAGCCTAGTATATTAATATTTATGGTTAATTGGTAAAGATTTAGGACTTGGAAAAATTATATAAATTTCTATGGTATAAATGTCACCTACCGTAAAAATATTGGAATTTTTAGAATGTTAGAACTATTTTATAAAAATCCTAGAAAACAGCTGAATTATGAGTGTTAAGCTGAAATTGATAACTTGTGATTGTGTGCACCAAATTGTGGCATGAATTGGTTTATGGTAGTTGTTTTAATCACTAGAATCACATGAGGATACTTGCATGCATGTTTGAGTGTTAGATATTTTGTTTATGTGTATCACTTTGTGCGTAAATTACGTGTAGAATTTGTATTGGTGTGTTCACACACTGACGTGGAATCAATTGGTTTGTTAGGACGCAATTAGCGGTCCCATCCTTTACAACTTCTTTGCTACACTAACCGAGCAACAAAAGGTGAGTTCACGGCCCCTAACTTTATCCGGTTTTTAAACAACAGGGGGAGAAACATGTATACACTCTCAAACTCAATCTCTTTACGTTATACGAATCTAACGTCACATAACTATTCGGTAACTAAGTTAATGTTAATGTAATGTTATGGTCACTAAGCAGCTTTATCACTTAAGTCCTCGTCAATCTCTCGGATCGTTAGTATTGGGTTTAATAGCGGGGGAATTATAAGTAGTACCACTGGGCCCGACAAGCCCCATCCGAGCTAGTCGCGCTAGCCGACCGGGTATGGTCAACGGGTGAATAATTTGGCCTAACTTCGCCATGGTCAGTGATAGGCCTGGCAAAACGGAGGCACAACAGTCAGCTTCGATCGCGAAC
>CAMTDV010000017.1:60248288-60433426 GCA_947069175.1 Scalesia atractyloides
CATTCTCTGTTGTTTAACTTTACGGGCCTTAACATCTTACTCCAAGAATAAGAGGAACAAACCCCTTCTTGACTACATACGTTCTCACAATCACCTTTGTACCACCTTGGCTTAGCCTTATGTACGTCACTTACGACATCGAAGAACTAGGTAAGGATAATTTTTGGGTGAATATCAAGACCCAATATGTATCTCAGGTCAAGGATACATATATTCCCTTTACTCAAATTTACTTATGATCAACACAAAGTTTCCATGAAAAATTTTGAGAGCGGTCAGTCCAATTTTTGATCCCACAAAATCATAATTTTGGGGCAGCAACACTTTGCTCTATATTCAACCTAATGAATATCCACCAACCAAGTTCAAAAATAGTTTTACATTCATATTGTTCCCACAAGTAGATCGACTACGGACATTTAGAAAATTAACTTTTTTATGATTTTAAACATGCAAAAATGGAACATAACTCAAAAACCATAAAGAGCATGATAACAATTGTTCCCAATACCCAAAAATACTAAATAGATCAAATCAATCACTAGAAACAAGTCCTAGGCACAAGAGACCCTCATGTTTTGGGCGTAAAGGGACTTCGTGAGGGGACCCGAAATGTTTTGATCGGTTAACTTTGGATAATATCTTTCCCTTTCAATTTCATCCCTTTGTAGTTGAATCTTTAAATGTCCTATTTTTGAGTCACGAGGTTCCTTGATTTGAGCAATTGCACCCTCCCTATCACAAAAGATCTCTAGGGGGTCTTGAATGGTATGGACTACCCCTAGGTCGGCAATGAATTTCTTTAACCATGCAGCTTCTTGCGCTGCCAATGAAGCGGCGATGTATTCTAATTCTATAGTGGACAATGCTACAACCTGCTTCGAGCTCTTCTAAGAGACTACAGCTCCATTCAAAATGGAGACATACCCAGATTGTATTCGAGAACCATCTCAGTCAGTTTGGAAACTCGCATCCGTGTAACCCTTTACAACGAGTTCCTCTTCATCAGATCCATATATTAGAAACATATCCTTAGTTCTAAGGTATTTCAATATGATTTTAACAGCCATCCAATGACTGTTTCCTGGATTTTGCTGTTATCTACTCGTCATGCTTAAGGCGCATGCCACGTCCGGTCTTGTGCATTGTGACAATTGTGAAAAATCCCGGTAAACTTTGATTGGTACAAGTCCGTGGTAACCGAACGTGATATGTATATCATGATATTTTTGTGATTATGTGTGATGATACGAATTCTGGAACATGTGACACTGACTATAATAGGAGTATATGCACAGTAATTACCAAAAACATTATGTTGACGCTATGCGTCACCTACATGGCAAGACAAAGTCGTGAATGGATTGACGACTCTAAGAACACGTCATGGTTGACATGACATTATTAAGGGTCAACGATGTGAGGTTGGTGTCCTAGCCTTTAACAACGTGTTAAACGGGGACTTGACGTTTAACATCGCATTAAACATTCGATCATGATTATTAGGCCAACGGTAGAGCCCTTTAAGATTCTAAGTTCACGAAACATCTTAGTTATGTGTAATAGACTCTGACATAAGATTTGAAACAAATCGGAGCTCGGGCACGAAACAGGGATTTTTGACTTTTCAATGGGATTTTGAAACAAATCGGAGCTCGGGCACGAAAGACTTTTAAAAATGCTTATTTTAACTAAATTCGCCAGTTTACCGGACAACGAACATGCCAAAACTGGGAACGGACCACAACCTATTTTGACTATAATTGGGAAAACCGGGAGTATTTTGGGAGGTTCTAGGGTAAGCGGGAAATTCTGGTGTGTTCCACCAGCGTTCGGGAGGTCCGACGGCGAAAATGGAAACTTAAATTTGGGCAACCTAGACTCCCCAAACACCCGGACTCCCTTAATGAAAAGTTAATCTTTCTTAAATCATAACACATTGGCACTATTGGTATTCCCGTACCATTATCAGAGTGGTCAAGCACCCGACTTTGGCTGGCACGTGAACCTGTGCCCGGGAACTAAACGTGAAACTAATCCTACCCTAACATCCATCCCCACACCAGGATACTATATGTACAACATGGACTGAAAATACCTACTTGGACCCGAGTTATAGGCATTACCGACCTAGCGACTGGTATTAGTAATTACTTGCATGAGTGCTGTTAAAGCCGAACAAGCTTACATATACTTGTTGGTACAGAATGTCTATGTCTTAGTCTTATATCGAGTTTGTATAGATTAGATGTGAATAGGCTAGCAAAATCAAGTATTTATGTAGTTGTTAGTCAAGTTCGCTGGTCAGGAGATGTGATGTCAAGTTTGGCCGAATTTGACTAGGTCAAGTTCGCCCGAACTTAGTCAATCACCAGCGAACTTGTGCTATTATAAATAGCTAGCTTGAGTCTTTCATTTGTAACTTTTGGTGCTCTGTGTAGCGAAGCTCTGTCAATTTGGAGACTTGAAGTTTATCATAAAATTGACGTTTAACTGATTAATTCTTGTTATTTTGGTAATCAGTCATATGGTTTCCGCGATTATGGACATTAGATATCAAATCTAGGTTCCTATGCTATCAGGATCGGTCCTACAAGTGGTATCAGAGCTAGAATAGCCCGATTTGATTGATATCAAGACAAGAACAACTCTTAATCTACTCCATTCTTAAGTTTTTCTTAACTTTTACACTAAAAAAGAAGAATTTACGGGCAAATTCTGTCCAAATTTGAATGTGTCATGTTAAATACATCATAGATAAACCCCTGAGAGTTTGGAGATTAAAATCAAACGAATTGATGCAAAATTGTTGAAAAAATCATGTTTGAAAATTCCATGTTGATCGAACTTATAAGCCATGTTCGCTCGAACTTGACTTAGAAATTCACTTTTTGAGTTTTTTCTATCAAGTTCGCTCGAACTTGTGGATTTTTGAGAGAAATATTGATAAGTTCGCTCGAACTTACTTAGTTTTCATTGATATTTTATCAAGTTCGCTCGAACTTGATTAAAATCAAGAAAGTTATACTAAGTTCGCTCGAACTTGCAAGTTTTCATTCTATAATGATTTTAAGTTCGCTCGAAGTTAAATCAGGGACATTTTTCCAAATCAAGTCACACAAGTTCGACCGAACATGGCTATATGTCAGGAGTGGGTACATTCTAATGCCAATGTGATACATCAAGACAACCTAGACAACGAGATGGGCACGTCGTTGAACCTCCGAAGTTAATGAGTATGGACGAGTATGAGGGATGGAAGGAGAAGTTCAGTTATTGGGTTCAAGCCATGCATCTCCAAAGCTGGGGGCTATTGAGAGAGGATATGTTGTTCCGTTAGACGAAACTCAGCAAGTTCTAGAGAAGTACAAGTATTCTTCGCAACAAAAGGAAGAATTATCGCTGAAAAGAAGATGATTAGCCTCATTCAATGGGCAGTTAAAAGGATATTTTGATCTTGTTGCCTGAGTACACGACTGCGAGAGAACTCTGGTTATCACTGCAAAAGAAATACCAAGGAAGCGCAAGAGATGATCAAGAGTAAAAAAGCTCTTATCATGAAGGAATTCGATATTTTTACCATGTTGAAGGGCGAGACAATGAAACAGATGATTGAACGTTTTTGTCATCTGAAGGTTCAAATGAGGAGACACGGTCTTGAGAAGACAGAACCTATAGTATATTGATAAGCTTGCAGATGCGTACCTGAAGGAGAATGGACTACCTATCTCATGGTATTGAAAGAAAGTCCAAATTGGGAATTATTCAAGCTTGCTACATTCATCGACAAACTCGAAGGTCATGGGATGGAACTTCTAAAAATTGCAAAGTCGAAGAATGCTAACATAGTTCAAGATGTCCGTCTATATTACAAGAACGGAATTCAAGACAGCATTTCAAGCCCAAAGATTCAAACAGCATTCAGTGCGAATATGATTCTTCGAATCTTCACCACAGAATCTAAATCAATAATATCCACAATATGATCAAAGTCCACAGAGTTCTTCATTTTCAAGTACGGGTTCAAATTCTTCATATCAGAGTCAAGCAAATCAGAATCAACAAACGAATTCTGATCCGAATGTGTACAAGTGTAACATTCCCGTCAACTTAAACAATGTTGTTTTGAACAAGTTGCAAGCAACACATGACTCTTCTCGTTCAGTTCTAGAATCCTATGAAAGTCTGGTGGCCAGGGAAGATTGACAATCCGGAAATGACCGCTGAAGACTACGATCAGGTGACGAAGAAAAACTTGAGCTGATGGATATAAAATGGTCTTTAGCTTCAATCGAAGGGTGACAAAGTTTGTTGCACTCACAAGCCGGATATCAGAAATTCAAGCAACAAATTGGGGTTCGACAAAACAAAGGTCACTTGTTTCAAATGCCGACAGAAAGGGCATTTCAAGAGAGAATGCAAAAATCCTGAAGCAACGGGCAATCAGAGTCCATTTGGAGGTGGCAACGAATACTACAAGAAGTCACTACAGTATAAACCATTTCCAAAGAAGACTCAAGTTGATATTCAAGAAAAACAATCCAACAATACTGAGAAAGCGATGGTTGCTACCAACGAAGATGATGGTTTTGATTGGAATTCTTATATTGGTAAGAAGACAGGAGTTGCGTTGATGGCTGAAATTGTTAAGATACATCTGCTGAGGAAGCAGCTCTGGAGAATGTTCTACTTGAACAATATCTGCAACAACAGAAGAAGAGGAAACTTATCTTCACATGAAGACACTTCTACTTTTGCAGGTGATTTTGATGGTAAGTTCTCAAGAGCAAGTGGTTGAGAAGAAATCGATTGATGAAGAAGTTATTGATGTTACTCAAGAAATGAATGCTGAAAACCTCACGGAATTGCCAATAAAGCTATGATGGCGAATCTAACAAGGTAGGTCCAGAGGTAAAGATAGTCGAAAAGGAAGTTGTCAAAGTGCAAGTTGTGGAGGTTGAAAAACCTTGCACAAAATGTACCGGTCGTGTGCTAAATGTGACAAAAAATCACAAATCATCACTGAACTCAATGTACATGACGAATATTTCAAATATGATTATCGTACAATGAAGGAAGCGTATGAAAAAATGAAAAATGATTATGGTAGGCTTGACAGAAACAATATCGAACAACACGACACTGTGAGGATGCTAAAAGGGACAGTAATGGATAAACAAAAATGCAATAAATGTTACATTAACACCATTGCTGAAACCAAACAACAACTCCAGGACATGAAAATTGAAACAGAAGTGTTCAACAACTTTTAAGAAGTTACACAACTAACGCTTATGTCATCGATAATATTCTTCCCAGATTTCTTGGAAGAAAATGATAAAAGGTCTAAAAAGAAAAATGGTAAAGAATACAAGCAATGTTCCACCACCCCTATGCGAGAAATTTGTCGCAAAACTGTTGATGGGATGGATAAGGTACTCAACATTGAGTTATTATCTGAAAAGAAAAATGAGTTCTAGAGAACATTGATGTAATCTATACTACATCAGATGATGACAATAATGCTGGTGGTTAAAAATGTGGTTGAAAAGTTTTGAATGATTCCATGATGGACCTTTGAAACACCACCTCGAGTTCGAATAGTTCTGACACAAAATCCGAAGATGACGATACATCATCGGAAGATGGCCTATGTGATGATCCTAACGTTGTCATGTACAAAGTTAAGGAATCTGATAGACTATACTTTGATGACATTTTTCGATTCGGAGTCAAAGAATATAATTGGACAAACTGTTCAAACTGGTTGAAGTTACATAGAGGATCTGGAGAAGAATGAAAAGAAATTCTATTCTAAACCCAAAAGAAATTACAATAACTACCGGAGAAATGGTGGTGATCATCGGAAAACCGGAGAGCTGGGTTGGGTTTAGAAGTGAAGAAGAACCGGTTAAGAGAAAGTCACCATTTCACGAGTACAAAGATAAAAACATGAAATTCGTTTATGGGACAAGCACGGTTTCAAGAAGAAAGTTTGATTGGAAAGCAATCAAACGATGAGTTTAAGAAAGCAAAAGAACTTCGAGATAAGGCGAAAGCCACAATGGTGTAAAATCCACTAGTGGACACTCACATGATAATCGGACTTGCTTCAAGTGTAATGAAGTTGGTCATATTGCACACAAGTGTCCGAAATTAAAGCCAGCCTATCTTCGAAAGAAAGAAAGTTTAGATGTTGTAAAACCAAAGCAACCAGAGTTTGTAAAACCTGTCACGATTTTGAAATGAATCAAAACCTGAAGTTAAACCTAAAACTGAAAAGAAATTTGAAAACTCAACTTTCAAAAAAGGAGAAAGTTCCAGGGCAAACAAACAAAGTTTTACATCAAAAAGGCAAACATAAAATCACAAGCCTGGATTGCTAAGAAAAAGTCAATAACATCTGAAATTGCCAGGTCTGAGCTTGTAAAGACTGGTAATAGCAAAGAATCAAAATCTGAGACCAAACCGAAACTGTCAAATCAACAAAAGGTAAAAAGAAGTGAACTTTGAAAATGTAACTGATAGTGGAGGCTCAGATGGAGATTATGAGGTACCAAGCTTTTTATCCCAAACCCAAGACCAAGAAGGCTTGGGTCGCGCTGTTTAACTAGATTTTAACATGTGCAGGGGCTCCAGAGATCCGTTCTTTCAAAGTGATTTTGGATAGTGGAGCATCTAGACATATGACAGGGATGAAAGCTCTTTTGTTCGAATAAAGCTATTAACGGCGGATATGTTGGATTTGCGGTAATCAAGGTGGAAGGATTGTCACCGAGGGAAAACTCTCTAATGGCATAGTATCGTTTGATCGTGTGAACTACATTGCTGAGCTTGAGAATAATCTTCTGAGCATTTCGCAAATTTGTGACAACAGTTCACGGTTCACTTCAACGACAAAGATTGTATGATTTTAAAGCCGGGTTTCAAAATACATGATGATTGGATTCTGATGCGAGCCCCGCGCGAGAATGATTTATATGTCTTAGATATGGGCGTCGCTGCCACATCATCAAAATCAGCTCAATGTTTTGTAACGAAAGCTACGGAGAAAGATTCATTCTTTGGCATCAGAAAATGGGGCACATTCATTTAAGGAAATGAATATTCTGGTTCATAATGATCTGGTTGAGGGTGTGAATCTTCGGAGCTTCCATATGACTGATGACTGCCTAGAATGTAAAAAAGGGAAGCAGATTAAAAAGTCACATCCGAAGAAGATTCTAATTCAATTAAGCTGCCGCTTGAACGTCTCCATATGTATCTTTTTGGTCTGGGTGAATGTTCGAAGTATTTCATGAAACTTATACTGCCTAGTCGTCGCAGATGATTATTCGCGTTATTCATGGGTTTTCTTCCAAGAATCAAAGGATGAAACGTTCGATAATCTGGTGATTCTTTTCAAGAAGCTCGAAAATCTTTATCATCTGCCAGTCAGACGAATTCGCAGTGACAACGACACATAATTCAAGAATAATAAGATGAAAGAATTTTGCAACGCCAATGGAATTCTGCATGAATTCGGTGCACCTTATACTCACAGCAAAACGGTGTAGCTGAGAGGAAGAACAAACTTTAATCGAAAAGCAAACGATGCTTGCAGACTCGAAACTTCCTGTTAGCTTCTGGAGTGAGGCGGTTGCTGCGGCTTGCTACATGCTAAATAGAGTCTTAACTGTCAAACCATCCAAAAAGACATGTTTTGAATGATTAACCGAAGGAAACGAAATTTAATATTGAGAGCCGTTTGGTGCGCCATGTTCTGTAATTGATCAAGATGGTAAATTCAGGGCCAAATCGCTTGAAGGTTTCTTTGTTGGGTATGCGAGTCCGCTAAGAAGAGTATGTGTTCCCTCTTTGAGAAAGGTAATTGAAGCATAACATGTTGATTGTTTTAACTATACGGAAACTGATTCAAAGAAGAGGTGACGCATGGCTGTTCAACTATCAAGGTCTATGGAAGTCATTCGACTTGCCGGAAGAACCGTCTGAAGAAGAAATTGCAGTGTTATATTATCTTCAACAGTCGGCGAATCAAGAACAAATCATTAGAGCAATTGTGGTTAACAACCACGTTGGATACTCTGTCTTCCGGAGCAGGTTCGAGTAAATGCGGTGTTCAAGTTGAAAACATTTCTGAAGCACACCTGCTATAACTCTATCAAATGATTCTTCTGAACCAGAAAAACAACAAGTGCAGTATGCCTCGAACAGAATTCTACTTGTGAGCACGACATTTGATGTCATGTGAATCCTCATCGGATGAAGAAGTTGAGCAGATATCCAACATGTTGAATCAATCTGCTAGCCCGAGCAATCAGAACGAAGCTTCATCTAGTGCTCCTAGTGTTGAATTGAACGTTGATCTGAATATCTCAAATCAGCAAAGCTCAGTTGATGTTCCTAGCGAAGAAATGCCAAGATCATATTCTTACCATCCTTCAACGAATATTATAGGTGAATTACAAACTGGTGTGCGTACACAAGCCAAATCAACGAAGCACTTAGTTGTTTCTATACCCAAGTTGCTCCTACTCAAGACTATTGCTACTATTCATGTTTCATTTCTCAAATAGAGCAAAAAACTGTGAATGAAGCTCTGGGTGACGAGAACTGGGTGATAGCAATGCAAGAGGAACTGTTATAGTTCGAGAAATTGGGAGTTTGGAGGCTTGTAGACATACCACCGAAGAAGAAAGCTATAGACACGAAGTGGGTCTTCAAGTGTAAAAGAGATGATGGGGGGGGGGGTAATTGTCAGAAACAAAGCTCGGTCATTGTCAAAGGTTTCCACCAGCAAGAGGGAGTTGACTACACAGAAGTATATGCACCGGTTGCACGATTAGAGTCAATCCGCATTTTCCTCGCGTTCACAAGCTTGGAAAGGTTTTAAGGTGTACCAGTTGGATGTAAAATCCGCATTTCTTTATGGTAAACTACGTGAAGAAGTGTACGTCAGCCAACCACCGAGGTTCATCGATCCGCAAAAAGAACAAAGCTTATCTCCTAGATAAAGCCTTATACGGTTTACACCAAGCCCCGAGAGCTTGGTACGAGATGTTATCGCAACATCTCGTTGGAAACGGCTTTACAAGAGGCACATTGGATAGCACATTGTTTACCAGAGAAGTCGGAAATCATCTAATCATTGTACAAATCTATGTGGATGATATCATCTTTGGTTCAATGGATGATATAGTCTTTGCAAAGAGTTCGAAAAGATCATGAAGAAGAAATTCGATATGTCCTCCATGGGTGAAATGAAATTCTTCCTCGGACTAAGGTCGATCAATTACCAGACAGCATATTCATTCATCAAACAAAGTATGTTCACGATATTCTCAAGAAGTTTGAAATGGATAGCACGAAGCCGCTTTCGACTCCGTTGGCACTAAACCATGGGATTTGCATTGACGAGACTGGAACCAAAGTTGATGACACACTCTATCGATCGATGATAGGATCTCTGATGTAACTAACGGCATCTCGCCCAGACATCATCATTCCTACCTGCCTATGTGCGACATATCAGTCTAGTCCTCGAGTATCACACATGCAGATAGTCAAAAGAATATTCCGTTACTTAAAGGGATGTCCAAGTACCAGCTTATGGTACCAAAGAACGACAATTTTGATCTAACGGGATACACTGACTCAGACTTCGAGTGGACAAGCAGAACTCAAAATCTACAACGGCTGGTTGCCAGTTCTTCAGAACTCGTTTGGTAACGTGGCAATGCAGAAACAGACCACGGTCTCTCTCTATCCTGTGAGGCAGAATTAATTTCTGCTTCCAGCTGTTGTTCTCAAATCCTCTGGATTCAATAACAGATGAGGGATTATGGTCTGCAGTTTCTTGATACACCTTTATTCGTAGATAACAAGGCAGCTATCGATATAACAAAAAATCCGGTTCATCACTCACGTACTAAACACATAGAAATTCGTTATCACTTCATTCGTGACTGCTACGAAAAGAAGTTGGTGCGAATAGAAAAAATCTACACCGATGAGCAAAAGGCTGATTTATATACCAAAGCATTTCCGTTAACAAGATTTAAATATCTAATGAGGCTTAACATATTAAAAATTTGCTTACAGGTGCAGAAGTGAGGTTGAATATGGATCGAATGACGAGTTCACGTGATCCACATTGGTTTGTCATATCTTTCTAGATTAGTATTTCTTAAAAATCTAAAATACAAAAATATGTTTTTATTTTAGGGGGAGAAATATTTGAGAAAATACAAAAACATATGAAAAATTTTCATAAAAGTACAAAAACATTGAAAAAAAGACAAAAAGAATTTGGTGTCACAAAAGGAAATGTAGTACATCAGTGGACTATCACAGAAATGCTAAAGAAATGTAAAGTTTAAAAAGTGATAAACCAGTCTTACTGTGGATGTGTCAATAATAACACGTTCAATAGATTGTTTCCGGATATAAACTAAATTTTACAACTGCTTAATCTTTAGATTAACACATCTTGGATATATGGACTTAGCACTCCGAAATTTCGTTTGAGAGATTGCCTGATTCTGAGATACGAGGTCTTTATAGATAATTGATATCTGGGGTATTATACAACTTATTCTGATTTTTCGGAAGCAATAGCCTAGAACTTCTTTAATGCTTTATGCTATAATCCCCTAAACTGTATGCAAACTTGAAAAGAATCAAAAGATCTAATCATTTGCAGTGCTAAAAGATTCTTTAAATGGAACACACCTAAAGGCGAGCCTTTATCATCTTTGTCAATACGGTGGTATTAACCTGAACTCTCAAGGCTTCGCATTAACCCATATACAGATATCAATTACGCTATACTCACTTGTAAGATGAAATCTAGGGAATCTTGATACAGGAGTATATTCAATAAGTGGGAACCATAGATAAGTCAAGTTTCATAATTCATACCTAACATATCTTGGAACAACTGAGAAATTTGATGAATTTAAATGGACAAACATATCGACAATCTAGGTAAACGAGTTTAAAACTTAAAGTCATCTAAAGGTCAATGGTACTGGTGATATGTCTCAATCAACTGATATGATCCTTAGACACGAATTCATAAAAATATGTCTGTAAATATGTTTATACATAATTTACCTTGTTCTGTATATAGATTATCTGCTTTACAGATTAAAACTAAAAAGATTTTTAGTGTGTTTTAGCATAAACTTACAAAAATTCAAAAAGATTTTGTTTCTACATTGTTTTCAGCAAACCAATGTTGGAGAACGGATCTTCAAAGTCCGGTAAGGTGCTAAACTGGTTGGAATCTAATTGACAACGGGCTGGGAGCTAATCTATAAAAACTGATAAGCCAAAACAATGACAAGTTCATTAATTTGAAACTTTGTTTTTGAAAAATTCAACAGTTTGTTCATATCGGGTCGAACCGGGGTCATTAACTTGCACTCGGCAGACAAATCGGTTAACTAAGGTCATTAGCTTTGACTTGGTCAACTGAGTGGATTTTCAGAACTGGTAAAATGTGAAAAGTTCAGGGAGTTAATTGCAAAATTTTGAAAAATTCAAACTTGGTTTAGGCAAGTTCGGCCGGAACTTGTTTGATAGCTGTTGAATTTGTGTAAGTTCGCCCGAACTTACTATGGACTTTCAAGATTTGGGCTTACAAGTTCGCCCGAACTTGCTAGGGTATAAATAGAAAGCAAGTTCAGCCGAACTTCATTTTCTGTTCATCAAATTCTCTGAGCGAACTTAGCGACTTTGTGATATTTGTCAAAATTGCAAAGAATCTGCCGTTATACTGCCAAAATTTTGATTGCTATAGGTGATTAGCACATCTATTGCAATGACAGAGGTGATAAATCATCTATTGGACCGTGAATTGTGCTTAATCGTATAATCCAGATCTGAAATTGTGAAAAACTGATAGATCTATGGTTCATATGGACAAATTGAACTTATAATGTAATAAACAACATAAAACGACCATGGATTTGAAAAGTATTCATTAAGAATGGACATAACAGGTTTGTACATGTTTTGTGGAGAAGATGACAAGTTCGCCCGAACTTGTTCATCAAGTCCGACCGAACTTGCATCTTAAAACAATGAAATTCATTTTCAAACTTTAAGTTCGACCGAACTTAGATTAGAATCTGAAATTGTAAATTGTTTGAGAAGTTCGCTCGAACTTAGGGAAAAGAAGTTTGAAATGTTTTAACAATAAGTTCGCCCGAACTTATGTTGTTATATTGAACATGTGTTGTGACATGTTCGGGCGAACTTGACAAAATTGTTTGTAATATCAACATCAAGTTCGCCCAAACTTGATGAAATATGATGAAAAATTTGTATCTTTTTCTCAAAACGCGTGCTCCTATGTTTTGCATCAATTTTCAGGATCCAGTTCTAGCGCGGGTAATCACGATGGATTTTTCCATGTTCCACAATACTTGTATTACTCTTGACAAAACATTGTGTCCATCACTAACGGAGTATGATAGTATTCTGAAGTTTTTGAAGGATAGTCCAATACATCGTGCTATCACTGAAAGAACTGTGTCTTATCGATCGCACATTTATCATTTCTGGATGAATGCTTCGTTGAGTGAAGACAAGAAGACCATTAGTTCAGTCGTTCAAGTTGGAAATGAAGATAAAAGTATTACAGTCACTGAAGAAGATATCCGAAGGATCTTACAGTTCAACGATGATAAAGATGATCTGATTTTCTTGATGAGAAGATGGTACGTGGATGTTTTTACCGAATGGGCTACAAAGGAAGCGTGAATAAGCCTACATTAAAGAAAGGGGAAGTTCCAAACCCTACAAGCTTCTCATGCACGCAATTATACATACTTTCAGCCATCGAAAAGCAGGTCTCAATGACGTCCAAGACTATATGGCTTGCATGGCTACAGCATTGATTTTGAAAAAACCATACAACTATTCAAAGCTCGTGTTTACTCACATGTCAAAGAATATGGAAGATACTAGACTGTGTTTGTATCCAAGATTTGTGCAAATGCTCATTGATGAGAAATTTACAGACATTGCACAAGATCCAAATGACATCCTATACTTTAGTCATCTTGATGAAACTACCATAAAGAAATTGATCAAGTTTCAGAAGCAGGATTCAACACCAGTTGCAAAACCACTGTTTGGAGCGTTAAAAATGAAAATTATGTTGTACAGGAATGACGGTAGTGGTGACGAAAAAGAGTTAAATGCTGAAAAGGAATGGTTTGCGACATTCAAGCCTAAAGCTTGAAGTGAATGGTTTTTGAAAGCTGAGGTTGAGAAGAAAAAGAAACGTACATCTAAGAAAGCTGACACTATGCTAATCGATGAAGATGAGCCAAAAAATGTAAAAAACAGAGGCTGGATCTAGTGCAGCAATTGTGATTGAAAGCCAAGAAGTAGAAAAAACAACTCAAGAGGATGATGTAATATTTGCAACTTCTGAGAACGATGATGAAAGTGATAATTCGCTTGAGAAAGTCACAAAGAAATCAATTGCAGAAAAAGAGGCTGAAAAAGTCAAAGAAACTGATGCTGACTATGAGCCTGAGCAAGAAAAAGACTCTGACAAAGAGAGACCGAAGACGAAAGCAAAACGAACAAAGTCTTCAGCAACTGAGATATCTAAGAAGACGAAAGGGTCTCCAAAACTAAGGGTAAAAACACAAAGAGAGCCTATAAACCAGCAAGTCATCGTTACGTTGGGAAACCAAAGAGCACAGAAGTTACACAAGAACCTTCTGGTGCACAGGAGAAAGGAGTCACACAAGAACCTCCTACACAAAAACCTCCTGTCATTATCACAGCTGAAGCAGAATGTCAAGGAGTTACACAAGAACCTCCTGAGACTGAATTGTTAGAGATTCCTGTCATTCAATCTCCTGTTCCTCCAACGACTTCTCATTTCGAAAGTTCATCTCCAAAAGCTTCTACACCAAAGGCTGCTCCTAAATCAACACCAAAAACTCCTAGATCAAAACTATTTGGTGATATGGCGAATGTGCCAATAGATATTCAAGATCTGAATGACTTCTTTCCAGATTCAGACGTCGATGTTCTCGAAAAGCGTGTAAAGATTCTGGAAGACAAAGTGGCTAAGAATGAATTAGAGAAAGCTGAGTTAGAGAAGATAGTGAAGCAAAATGAAGTTGAAAAGGATATTATGTTTGACAAAGTGAAATTTCTTGAAGGCGACAGAGGATACTTGAAAGCGTTAGTTGAAAGTCTGCTGGAAGCGAATGAAAGATTGATCAAAGAGATTGCAGAGCTTCGATCTGAAAGGGAAATGAATGATAGATGTTTCAACAAACTACAAAAGGTTCTGACTAACAGTTTGGGGATTGATTTTGCCGCAGAGTATGAACGCTTAGATCTTCAAGAAGCAAAAGAGAAAGCTGAGAATGAGCTGGCTGAACAGGGAAAGGGAAAACACATGATCGAAAGTATGCCAGAGATCACTGAACCTGTAAAAGAGATAAAGTCTACTAAAGCTTCTGAGTCTGATATTTCTAAGGTTGACGAATCTGTCAAGCCTTCTGAAACTGTAACTGTTACTGAAGATAAAGACGATGATGAAGCTGAAGATGAGGATAAAGATGATGAACCACCAAAGGATGATCCAAAAGAAGATTCTGGCCGTGATGAAGGAAATGATGATGATCCAAGTGGTACAGGGTTGAAGGTGGTTGATGCAATAATGAATGATGAGTTTGATTTTACCTCACTTATAAATGATGAATCGAACAGAATAGACGATCAAAATTAGGGGGAGTCAGGGCAAGCACGGCCGACCGATGAAGTTGTTATGTCTAATGCTATTACTTCTGCACAGCCTGTTGCTGCAGTTCTGATAGAGCCTTTGATACTTATGCTTGAACATAATGTCAGGTGAGTTCGTGCACAACTATTCTAAAGAAGATTTAGCAAAGTTGATCGACGTTGATGCGGAATCATTCGATTTTGATTTCGAGGAACAAGTGCTGAATGTTAATACGTTTAAGCCAAATGTATATCAGTACCGACGTAGATATGAAGCAGATGAGTACAACAGAGTTATAGTTGAAGATTGGTCCTCTGACGACGAAAAAGATGAAGCTGAGAAGTATGTCAGTCCTAATACAGATAGTTTTTCTACTTTTAAGGAGATGTACAAACAGCTGAATGAGGATATGCTGAAAGAAAAGATTGAATAGTCGATACATGATGGAAAAGTTCCTAAACCAATGACAAAGGAGGAGATAGCTCAAGCTAAAAAGTCCTGGTTCAAAGAAATGCCACGTGAACAAAAGTTTCGACGTCCTCTAGCATTCTTCACCAGAGACAAAGATGTGTCGTTGGGAGATATTCTATGCTGGGGGTGGTTCAAAGAGCTGAATATTTATGCCATCAAATGTGAATTTGGAGTTCAATACTTCAAATATTTGGAAGAAGACACTTCCTTACTAGGATGTTGAGGAACTTGTTCAAACAAGGAATGTTACATATCATATGAAGTTCATTGATCAATTGCTTTGGAAAATGATTAAATTTGAAGCTACAAAGGGTTTTAGATATTGGAAGCCTTTTATCCCGAAGCGTCGTATCAAAACAAACAAGAAGACAGGGGAGAAAGATATCACATTGATCATGAAACGCCCTAGAGCGATGAGGAACATGCATTTGATGCCGATCGAACATAACTTTTATCCGTTGTTTAAGTGGTGACAGATTGATCCAACTACATGTGAAGCAGTGATTGTATTACGATTTGAAGAGCGTCTAGATATAACGAAGGAAAGGGTTGAAATGTTTGGGGTTGAAGGTCTGAGAGAGCTTTGGAGAACGATAAGGATTCTAGACCCGATGTGGCTAGTCAATTGCTCAAAAGAAGACATCAAGTGTTTGTTCTACAGCGAGATTGTTTTCGAAGAACGTGAAAAGAACAAGCAATGCAATACCAGAAAGTCGTAAATGTTTGCTATGCACTAGAAGTTAACCCTGATAGGATGTGGGAATCGATCTGGAGGGATGTTGAACGAGTAGAGTTTTTGAAAGAAGAAAAGCGTATTGAAGAAATTAATGAAAGAGGTAGGGCGACAAGGCTTACAAGGTATAAATTTATGATTAAAGTGCCACCTACTGATCAGACGCCAGATCCAAAGCTTGAAAGACGAAAGAAGCCGTACAAAAACTTCTTTGGGCGTTAACGTTAAAGTTTTATTGAAGACAGAGTGTTGGAGACTGATAAAAGACGAAGATGATATCCAAGGGGGAGTCTGTTGGTGCAGAATGTCTATGTCTTAGTCTTATATCGAGTCTGTATAGATTAGATGTGAATAGGCTAGCAAAATCAAGTATTTATGTAATTGTTAGTCAAGTTCGCTGGTCAGGAGATGTGATGTCAAGTTCGGCCGAACTTGACTAGGTCAAGTTCGCCCGAACTTAGTCAATCACCAGCGAACTTGTGCTATTATAAATAGCTACCTTGAGTCTTTCATTTGTAACTTTTGGAGCTCTGTGTAGCAAAGCTCTGTCAATTTGGAGACTTGAAGTTTATCAATAAAATTGACATTTAACTGATTAATTCTTGTTATTTGGTAATCATGTCATATTGTTTCCGCCATTATGGACAGTAGATATCAAATCTAGGTTCCTATGCTATCAGGATCAGTCCTACAATACTCCTATTGCTACCTATGATGCTACTATCCTTTGAGTTCACTTCCCCGCTTTTAAATTGTTTTACTGTTTTCTAGGGACTTGCATGTTAAAAACTGTGTTGATAACACCAAGTTGGGAGTGAGTTTCACTCCACCACTTTTTATACTGTTTTTTTGGAGTGACTTGCATGTTACGAAACTACGTTAATTACACCAACTGTGATGATGTGAATTATCTAACACACGAACACCCTCCCCTCTACAAGGGATTAATATAAGCCGTGGGCAGTTATACTACTATTGGTCTGACAAACCCAGTTGAGGCCGGATGGTGTGATGCCGGCCACCAATCAACTGCACTTGTCCTCATTTGGTTATGTTGTTAGGCATAACTGCAGGGGAACATTGAACTGCTTGTGATGCAGTTGGTGGGAAGTGTCTGGGGTGACACGACCGGTGCGATGATGTGTCTGTATGACATGGAGTGACTATGACAGGTCAAGGTTTCACTTGTGTACTCATGTAATTCCATCTGTGACTATGACCAGTGCAATTAAACATGTTAACACATATTGTTCCACAACAACTAAACCAGTGGAACTCACCAGCAGCGTTTAGCTGACCCTTTTTAAAAGGATGGCCTTGTGGGGCAAGTGGGTTATTATGGTCCAGAACGTAATAACAGACTTGCTCATACGAGGAAGTGTTGGGAAAGTCGCGGTAATAAACACACTTAAATACATGGAGTGATACGTACGTGTACCAAGGTGATAGTGTGTGAATGTTTATGCGTGAATTGATACATGAATTGGGATTGGTGGATAACGCGTTACTACATATGCCTTCGGGATAGGCAGAAAACTGGTATTACAATCCATTCCACATTCCTGCTGACCACATGTTTAATATACACTAGAGTTGGATTCATATCACGCCCACAATTGTTACTTATACTTTATGATGCGAGAACAAAAGCCTTTAGAGCGATTTGATCTCCCCAACTCTATTCTTATAGCTACTATAATGAGAAATATGTATCAGACTGAGACTTCAATAATAACATCGATACCCAAAGAACGCGTAGGTCATTCTGATAGCCTGGGAGGATGTGTACGGATTCTTATTCCATTTCTTGCTGTTTCATATTTAATTGTTATACAATCACATAATTCAAACATCTTGCGAAACTTTTTCATCCTTGAATCCACGATTCATTTGATTGTCCGTTGGATTCCTCTTTTGCTTACAATATTGGCTTTAGCTTTCACATCGTGTGATACTATGATACTTAGTGGTGTTCCTTAGCACATGTTTCGATATATGTTATATCTGAATATGACGATCTCTGGGCTGTGGAGATGGCATGGAGTGCGTGAATAAGTGACCCTTCCCGTTGTCATTCGATTCCAGAGGGTATAAATTTTGTGATGATATAGATTCACTTGAAACGCTCTGCGTTATGGAACATCGTTTCGTGTGACCATCGGTTACATTGTGTTCTTTTACGATTATTGATTGTTTCGGATTTCAGTTGGCTAGTCGCGAAAAGCAATATTAAGCCGAATATCTTGGTGACCGGAACATTGATCAGGTATATGGGTGTGGTGGATACGCTGCGGTACTTCCTATATACAAACACCTGGCTACATGATCAAGGTACCGTTACTCAGGGCAGACAGGCTTCATGTTGCGATTCATTCGATTATGTTTTGGGCAACGCGGTGTTGAGACTTCGACCCTGTTTGATGTGATAGATAATGCCATAGTTGTCGTAACGACGATATCCATATACGTTTGTGGTGATTTTAAATGAAAAAAAGTTTGGGGGTTGACATATAACGACCTTTGGGTTAATCAGGGAAAGGTCCTTTTTTGAAATTATAGTACGACTTTCTAGGGGCACTACACCCTAGTAGTACTCTGTACTGAACTATTCGGTATAACCGGTAATAGCTTACCCACATTGATTTACACAATGTTTGATTTATGATAAGTGACAATGTCCTGTCTTGATAAGACAATTCAGCGTAATATATTTCGTTTGGTGGGATTTGCTTGAACGTATAGTCATATATTCGAAATCACTATGTTACGACAAACCAATTATACTTATGTCGCCGACCGTCGTCTAGGAAGCTATTCAATTGAAGCATTTATTTCCTTTACTAGCTATTGTTCGCTAGTGATACAATCTCTAATTCTTAGTAAGAACACGTAATTAGATCGGTGTTGATAACCCAAGGGGATTTAGGGGTAACACATAAATGAAGAAACTTATCCGGTGTAATCAAAGTTCAGCACGAAGTTGTATGGATGTGAATCGGATTGTAATCAGACTCGTGGAGGTGGAAACATTCTTGTCCACATTCCTCGTAACCGTTAATACTTTGTATTAACAGGACACTCCTATGTATACATGTATTTATAAATATACAACATTCTCTACAGGTCCATCTAAATGTCAATCTGGTAGACCTCGGTTGGGGGGTGATGTAACCCAGTACGAAGTACGAAGTAATCATTAAGTAGTCCGATTCATCGCTTAAAAATTAATTCAATTCTCCTTACTAACACTGTTGGATAGTGTTGAGGTCCGGTACATGTAAATACTAGTTTGATACACCCTATCCTTTTAATCAGTATTCAGCTATGCTACGGTACGTTAGCTTCCTATGGAACTATGACAGATATTTCGGTGATAGAACCAAGTGGCATACAACTTTGAATCCTATCGATTTTGTTCAAGCTAATACAAGGTAAATCCCCCGTAACTCGAAGTAATAATAAATGAGCGATACGAGGACCCGTAAAATGATACAAAGCGAATTTTTTCATCAGATGATTATTTTAATTATATATATATATATATATAGATCCAAGTCAAAGGACGGTATTTAAAAGAATTGTATAAAATTTTTATATATCAAACGATCCCTTGTTTTCAGCCTCGCATAACTTAGTGAAAATATGTTCTAATAAAAGACGAGATCGCCTTCGAGTAGTATTCGAGTACCATAATACGATGATTAACCTGTGTGACAACTCTTATTTACATCTTCAAACTCTAGACCACACGGGGTCCTTACTTGAATTCTTTCGGTAACCCTGAGATACTAAGTCTTGAATCAATATCACCCATATGAGGGCGGTGCATTCATGCTAGAAATAGCATATGGGATACATGGTTCTTTGATTCCTTTCGATTAAGGCTTTTCACGTCATGATACCTACTATGGCCGTGCGAGTGGTCCTGAGTAGGGATTAACCTAGATACTTGTATGCCTACAAAACATATTGATTTCCCAACGCTGCGAAAATAATAACTGGAGAACACCATACATCTCCTCCTCTTCCTTGAAACACCCAAGGAGTCCAAATTTTATATATAATGAATTCACGATTCATAGGGGATGATCGAAATTCCCTTCGGGCCATTTTAAAGGTGTTTTTGGTAGTGGTCTCCTACATCAGTAGGAGGATGATGCAGGAGATACACTGACTTTCATCCGTCGATTGGACACAAAGTGAACGATACCCTACGCTTGTGAGTAACCAAGAGTATGCGTTAAATGGTGCTGCTTGTCCTCGTGAGTATACGAAAAATAAATTCTTTAGACCAGGGGAGTATTGTTGAACCACCCCTCGTCTTCTTTTGAATGGTTGGTACCTTCAGTTGATTTCAGTTCGATCGATCTAAATGAGTATTCGTAAAATTATGATGCTACCAAGAAACCTGATTCTTCGTTATTTTCGAGTGACGAAAATTCTTGTGCTACTTAAGGAAACAAGGACGGGAGGAATCTTAAGTATAATACCGTATATATACATATATACCTGGGTATTCCTACCATGAATGAAATTCACAATCGGGGGATGATTGTCAGACGCTGTTGCGCTATCATTTGCGTGATTTCCGCCTCGGTCTTTTGTTGTGAGCGTTTCGGGGCCATTCTATTATAAACAATAAATATATATATACATGTATCAATGTCACATATTTAATCATCCCATATCATACAATTTCGTCACATGCGTGAGTCCACAACATGTGTAACCGACATCATTATCATTGTATAATGATATCCCTCATCCTACAACTGTTAAAATTGCACTTAGACTTAACCCAAAAGGGTCAGTGCTTAAATGTGCGGTAAGAACATGTCACCGGAGTGACATATATACGCCATACTATGAAAAGCACGAACTACCCTGTATGAAGGAACATGGTCTAAACCAAACTCTCTTTGAAATAGGAGTAGTCATGAGCAGTCCGAATATCGTAATTGGTGTCTTTTGTCGCTGAACCCACCTGGGGAAAACTAAACCAAAAATCTAGTAGTCCCAATCATTCCAGATGAAGGGACTAGTGAATCTTCCGAATACGTCCCTCGGATATCATGCCCATCCAGAGGGGAATTCCTTTGATAAGCACGTCGTATCTACCTAAAATAGGAATGAGACTTCGACGCTACAACTAATTCTCTTCCAACTTGGAGAATTACTTATCATACGCTATGAATTGTAGATACCTCGATGTGCGATACAAAGTCAAACTAAATGACCAAAGTGTAAATCGGTGCTTGGTTGGATGCACCGACTGGCTGTAAAATGGCCTTCATAACTTCTATTCGTATCCTAGCCATCAGAGTGCTAGGATTACCTTGATTGAGTGCGGTTTGCATTCAGCTCTTCTTATAGTTGCTCATGTTATTTTAAGAGGTTGTCGAGCAATTATGGATCAATGTTACGACATTTCCCGGTAGCATGTATTCCTTCTCTGCCCTATTAAGAAGCAGAAATGATTAATCCTAAGACAAAGGGTCGAGAAACTCAACGACCCTAGTCTTGACCAACTCGAGGGCTGGATCTTCTTTTCTTGTTCACATTATTACAAATATAACTAACGAGAAAAATCAAAGTCAGTGGTCAACTGTCCCTATCGGAACTAGGGTGACTATGGATTCGGGCTTTAGTGTAACATTTGTCGGAAAACGGGTTTTCCAAACCCGCTTCGTTTATTAATCGAATAATCAGTTTCATATTTTGTTGCTCATTTAATGCTTAATTTAGTTTTAAACAATACATAACTAATAAACATTTTAGATTATGGAAATTAAAAATTGTTAAAAAAATAAAATTAAAACAATTAAAAATGAAAAAGGGCTGCCGGGTTTCGAACCCGGGTCAGCCGGAAACTTTAAACACCAAACACATAACCATTCCGCCACTTGATGTCTTTGTGAATTCTAGGAAACAATTAAAACATAACTTCAACCGTGAATCAACCTGTTTGCGCCAAACTGAAACCGATATCGGCTTCCAAACGTCCAGGGACTTTTGAGTGATCGCGGATTCTTGATTATAACCGATAAATCGACATTCTTAATCAATTCAGCCTTAAATGAACTTGAATTCATATGATGTTCGGGTTTAGAAACCGAAATCTTTTACTTTCTGAATTACTCCATCAATAACATCATCTCGCGACTCAATAACATTCACAGAACCTCTAATTTCACTTTTACTCTAATTTCTGATCGTCGGAATCGCTTTTTGAACTCGCCGGACTTTCGCCGGAAAACCGTGTCTTTCATCAAAACCGTAAATTTCTAAATTCTTTCATCTTCTATCTGTTGTTAGACTTTTACTAACTCAAACCCTCCAATCAGAATCGGTCCCAGACGATGATATCAGATAATCTTCAGTTGCCGGAAAACTTCTGAAAATTCCTAAATCGCGCTGTGAAACGGTATTATCATTTAAACCTTCTGATAACTCTTGTTTAGTCCTTCAATTCCACAATTAGTTAATCAAAAACTGTTGATTGGTCCGCTCAGACGGAGTTCATAAAAACAGAGCCGACGACTTCGCCGGAGTTCTGAGAAAGATCATCTTCCGGTATGTTCATTCCCAAAACCTTTCCTATCCGTTACATTTTAATCACTTATATGCCTGTTAATTGAATTGAACACATTCAGTCGAAAATCAGTTGTCTGGGTTAATATAACGAAGAAGATGAAGTGAGTCTGTATATAAATTTAATATAAATTGGATTATATCTCGGGTTAGACACACAGTCCAGCGGTGGACAGTGTGCAATTGAAACACAGCGATACCGGGTTCGAGTCCGCCCTTATTCCGATTCGTCACAATATTCAGACTTTTTATAAAACCCAAATATGAAAACTTCCAGTTAGTATATAAGAGAAATAAAAACAAGTGTTTTAACCAGGTTAGACATACAGTCCAGCGGTGGACTGTGTGCAACGTTAATCAACAGGTCCCGGGTTCGAGACCTGATACGCATGCCGGTTCGATAGAATTTAAATCTTTTTTAAGAAATGAATTTTGGAATAAATTAAATAGTATATAAATATAATTAAAAACAGAAATATTTCGGGTTAGACAAGTAGCTCAGTTGGTAGAGCTGCGTGCACGCGTACAGGAGGTCACGAGTTCGAACCTCACTCAGTGCAAACAATATAAACGACCGAACCGGTCAACAAGTCAAAGTCAAATGGTCAACGGTCAAACCCAAAAAGTCAACATTTTTTTTTATATTTTTATTTATTTATTTAATTTAAAAATCAATTAAAAATACTTAAAAATAATGTTTTTAAAGTTAGAAAATAACCTTAAACTCACAAAAATAAACCTAAAAACCTTATTAAAATTGTTAATAAAATCCATTTATTTACCGTACCTTTTCTCTATCATTTAGGTTAGTTAATCCTCGTCGATCAACCCTCTAAACTCGTGCGCATTCAACATCATCAATCGAACGCACCCAATGTGAGTGAATCTCTACAAATTCCCCGTTTTAATCACGTTTTTGGGGTGTATCATGTGTCTTATTATTTATTACATTTAAACAATTGTGCATCCATCATATCCATGATCAAATGTGTATTCAATATGTATCAACTGTTTGTGTGGTTAATGTTTAGATTAAATTTATCATTTTCAGTACATACATTATCATAGGCCGCCACTCCCCATTACCTATGAGCGTTGAGCTGTTCCCCATTACCTATGAGCGTGAACGAGGCGTTGCCAACATACGATTGGCTCCGTTTGATTGAGCCTTGATCGCACATACATTTATCATAGGCCGTCCGTTCCCCATTACCTATGAGCGTGAACGAGACGTTGCCAACATTTACATTATCATTCATGTTATATATTCATGCAAGGTTGTTTGTTATTGTATGTTATTGTTATTGTTATTGTATGTTTAATTACGTTTGCTCACATATGATTATTGCACAATTTTCCATAATAAATATAACGAGAAATCAATAATAAATGTTTTCTAACAAGGTTCACTCGCGAACTTTTGTTGACCCAAAACCCCCCATTTTTACACATGATACAGGTGATCCAGTTGCAGCAAGAAACATATAGGATGGCTTGGAAGAATAAACCGGTTTAGACTTTGGATTGTTTAGTTAGTTATTTTTCTTTGTAATTGTATGAACATGTTTGGAATATTGAGGATGTAATTTTGAATTTAATAAATATGAAACATATTAGTAAACATCATGAGCTTTGGTGATAACCCAATTATGCCCCGACTCTTATTCCGCTGGGGTTCGGGGTGTGACAGATTGGTATCAGAGCCATTACTATAGGGATATAGGATAGGTTATTAGACCCTTAGAGCGTATACTATAGTGATTAGAATTTTTAAATTGTTTGTGTTACATGCAAAATTCATGATGTTTATATGCTTTATGTTTATTGTTACAGTCAATGTTATGCAAGCATGTTCATAAGTACACATTATTATACAATGCCTATCATGAATCATATTCTCATAACATATCATATCCATGAGAGCACACACCACACAATTTTCATGACTTTTGCAAGGATTTTTGTATTTTCAAATCACATCAAAGTGAGTTCTCATGACGGGCATGTAGTAATTGGAAGGGTACAAGTCTTGGTAGTCGGAACGTCCTGTCTAGGCTTGGCATTCGTATAAATACAAAATAAAGGACCAGTTTGCCTACCTGGGGACTAACGATGAGAGTACGAAGGACCTATTAGGCCAAAGCATGCTATACCAAACGTCGTGTGAGCTAACCCCACTTTGAGTTGTCATTGTGTCTACACCTGGACACCCTCTGACCATACATCTCGCAAACATATTTCATGGTTTTCATTCGGGTGATGCGAGTGTTAAACTGCCAATACCAATGTGAATCCTACTAAGCCAATAGTCATGGGGGCCCACATGACTATACAGGTGAAGGTATGGGGGACATTTGAGGCCCAAACATGAGCAAACCTAAGACATCCTATGGATGTAGTTGCATTATTGATGTTTATGTTATTTTTTTTATTTTTAACGACACATGACACCTAAAAACTTCTTAAACTCACAATCTTCCTATGTACGTTCCTGTAGATGTCGACTAGGCAACTACATGGAGGTAGAAGGTCAGGAAGGTCAAACGAACGCTTGGCCACTCAAATCACAAAACAAATGGCCGCGGTGCTTCCTGACATCGTAATTCAAGTCCAACAAGCTCTCGCCGCAAATCCCAACAATCCTCCCCATCAAGAGGACCAGAACGTCGACAACCCTCCCTCCAAAAAGTGCTCTTACAAACACTTCAAGTCTTGTGATCCCCCGAAATTCGAAGGGACCGAAGGTGTCACTGCTCTCCTTCACTGGTTTGAGGAAATGGAAAACACCTTCCTCAATTGCGATTGTCCCGAGGATCGCAAGGTACGTTACGCAACCGGGAGACTATTTGGAGTAGCCCTGACCTGGTGGAACACAGAGAAGGGTAAGAGAGGAGTTGAAGATGCTATGGCCTTAACATGGGAAGAGTTAAGGGAAATAATGACAAGACGCTTTTGTCCAAGAAGCGAAATCAAGAAGTTGGAAGATGAATTCCACTCGTTAAAACAAAAGGAAGGAGATCATACTTCCTACTACAAAAGGTTTCTAGAGTTGAATCAAATGATCCCCAACTTGTTCACCCCAGTGTACCTCTTGGTTGAACACTACATTCGAGGCCTCCCCTCAAAAATTCAAGACTCAGTGGTGTCTGTATGGTAAAGACAATGAATGCGAAGAAAACATTATAATTGCAGTTATATGCAAGCTGAACACGTGACTCCTGGTTTGCTATGACTCCAACAACACTCTCACTTTCATATTGGAAGTGATGATAAACGTTACTCTTAACAATAAGTAGGAATTATGGATGGACAAATTACACAGCTACTATGTAGCACAATTATCATCCCGTACGATGATGATACTAATCGAAAAGCAAAAACATAATTGTCTGTCGGATGGCTACGAAATTCTTTTAACCGGGGGAGATTGTGACAGTTGTGAAAAATCCTGGTAAACTTTGATTGGTACAAGTCTGTGGTAACCAAACGTGATATATCATGATATTGTTGTGAATATGTGTGATAATACGAATTCTGGAACATGTGACACTGACTATAATAGGAGTATATGCACAGTAATTACCAAAAACATTACGTTGACGCTATGCGTCACCTACATGGCAAGACAAAGTCGTGAATGGCTTGACGACTCTGGGAACACGTCATGGTTGACATGACACTATATAGGGCCAACGATGTGAGGTTGGTGTCCTTAGCCTTTAACAATGTGTTAAACGGGGACTTGACGTTTAACAGCGCATTAAACATTCGATCATGATTATTAGGCCAACGGTAGGGCCCTTTAAGATTCTAAGTTCACGAAACCTCTTAGTTATGTGTCAAAGACTCTGACATAATATTTGAAATAAATCAGAGCTCGGGCACGCAAGGCAGTCCCGGTTAGGGAAACGCCTTTGTGTGGGAGCAATGAAGACAAACCAAACATACAAGGAACGGTCAATCAAGCCTAAAAACACTTAAACTAACACAATACGAGGCTTTTATGATTAAAACGTAACCGGGCTTGGGTTTCAAGACGGTTATGCTCGATTTTTAGAACCGAGTCTTTGACACTAAGAACGCAAAAACGGAGTCCGTTTCTCAAATCGGTACGCGTCTGAGACCCGAAAATGAACCTAAACGCGCCACCAAAGATAAACATCATCTTTTAACACGAAAAGACGAAGCACGACAAAGCGGAAGTGGGGTAGGGGTACCCCCCTTATTATATATTTTTCTTTTTCTTTTTTTTCTCATTTTTCTCAATCTTCTTCTTTGTTTCCTTAAAAAATTCTGCACAAGAGCTTCCATTCTCAGCTGATCACCCTTTAATTCAACCCAAAATCAAAGGTATACTTCAAGGTTTTCATAGTTTTGATGAAGATTTCTTGATTAAACATGAACTAGACAAAGAAAACTCCTTTTAATCCATGATTATGGATGGTTTAAACATGGTTCTTGGCTGAATAAGAACACCTCAGGGATTCCCTGATGTTATAGGGCAGCCAAGATCACAAAACATTGGGTTTTGATACCCTAATCGACATGGGTTAAGGCATGGTTGGATTGTTCTTGGTATATAGATACTGAATATGGCTCACACCCACTTCTAGACTAAAAAAACACTTGGAATCAAAGAAACCGCTAGGTATATCACCAGAAACTCGAAACTAGCATAGGCAGAATATTGTCTGGACCATAACTTGGTCATTGAGCTGAAATTTGGTGTGGTGATGTAGGGTATTGACAGGAAGGCCCATGTAAAATTTTAGAATTGTTAGAATTTTCTACTATTTTTGGTGAATTTTTGACTGTTTTAAAAAAACAAATCCAGAAAAATATCAAACAGAGTCAATAAATCACCAAAATTTACCTGAACACTAAGGAACATATTGGCAAGGTTCTGGGAAGTTTCGAAGTCTACTAGTTGGGTTTTGGTTTGGATTAAAAATCCGCGTTTTTATGAATTTTCGGTAGCCAGAAACGCACTAAAACCAAATCCGAAAAATCCCAAATTTTTGCAGCAAGTTCCTAGCCATGTAAGGGAGTTACTGGAAAATTTTGGGAATTTTTAGAAATCGGATGATAAACAAGGTAAATTATTCGGTTAAATACTGCTTTATAAATGATTTATTTGAGAAGTTAAATTAACTTTATAAATTCCCAAATAATTTTTCCTTGAATCTATATATTTTTACAGACTTCCACAAATTTCCACAATTTTATAAAATATGGAGATTAAATGGGATTTTTCGACTTTTAAAACACTCATTTTAACTAAATTCAGTAGTTTACCGGACAACGAACCTGCAGAAACTGGGAATGGACCAAAACCTATTTTGACTATAATTGGAACACCGGGAGTATTTTGGGAGGTTCCAGGGTAAGCGGGACACTCTGGGTGTGTTCCACCACTGTTCGGGAGGATCCCCGACGGCGAAAATGGAAACTCAAATTTGGGTAACATAGACTCCCCAAACACCCAGACTCCCTTAATGAAAAGTTAATCTTTCTTAAATCAAAACACATTGGCACTATTGGTATTCCCGTACCATTATCCGAACGTGTCGAGCAACCGACTTTGGCTGGCACGTGAACCGGTGCCCGGGAGCCAAACGTGAAACTAATCCTACCCTAACATCCATCCCACACCAGGATACTATATGTACAACATGGACTGAAAATACCCACTTGGACCCGAGTTATAGGCATTACCGACCTAGCGACTGATATTAGTAATTACTTGCATGAGTGCTGTTAAAGCCGAACAAGCTTACATATACTCCTATTGCTACCTATGATGCTACTATCATGTGAGTTCACTTTCCCACTTTTAAATTGTTTTACTATTTTCTGGGGACTTGCATGTTAAAAACTGTGTTGATTACACCAAGTTAGGAGAAAGTTTCACTACACCACTTTTTACACTGGTTTTTTTTTGGAGTGATTGCATGTTACGAAACTGCGTTAATTGCACCAACTGTGATGATGTGAATTATCTAACACATGAACACCCTCCCCTCTACAAGTGATTAATATATTCCGTGGGCAGTGGATAGTACTATTGGTCTGACAAACCCAGTTGAGGCCGGATGGTGCGATGCCGGCCACAAGTCAACTGCACTTGTCCTCATTTGGTTATGTTGTTAGGCATAACTGCAGGGGAACATTGAACTGCTTGTGATGCAATTGGTGGGAAGTGTCTGGGGTGACACGACCCGGTGCGATGATGTGTCTGTATGACACGGATGACTATGACAGGTCAAGGTTTCACTTGTGTACTCATGTAATTCCATCTGTGACTATGACCAGTGCAATTAAATTTGTTAACACATATTGTTCCACAACAACTAAACCAGTGGAACTCAGCAGCAGCATTTAGCTGACCCTTTTTAAAACTAACATGCATTTCAGGTAACTTGAGACTGGTGTGATCCGTGTATGTTGTTCAAGACATGTTTATAGGCGAACCCTGGTATAGACGCATGTGGCTTAGAAGACTTATGTGGTTCATAGGAACACGCAATTGTAACATACATGTAGTATGTAATCAACATTTTATAAGTAATAAAATGTAGTGTCTTTATAAACAATGTGCTTGTACCAGAGGTGTCTGTTGCATCCCGTATTTTTTTCTTTCGCTGCAAGTCGGGGTGTGTCATGCTTATCATTGCATACATGATGATCCTATAGCAAACGCATATGGGACTCCTTTCATTCTTTCTTGCTCATCCTTTGAGCTTGGACATTGAGACGCATATTGTCCCTTTTGAATAGGTACCAAACCTTTCTTAGAGTTCTCCATCTTGAACTTTTTCAAGACTTTGTCAATGTATGCACTTTGGTTTGAACCTATCAAGCGCCTTGATCTATCCCTATAGATCTTTATTCCCAAAATATAGGCGGCTTCTCCAAGATCTTTAATGCAAAAACAACTTCCAAACCAGGTTTTTACACCTTCCATGGTTGGAATATTATTTCCAAATAGTAGAATGTCATCGACATACAATACTAGGAAAGTGATGCTCCTACTAGCCTTCTTATACATACAAGCTTCATCGGCGTTCTTGATGAATCCAAAATTTCTAATTTCTTTATCAAAACGGTGATTCCAACTTCTAGATGCTTGTTTCAATCCGTAGATTGATTTCTTTAACTTGCATACTTTGTTAGGATGTTTTGGATCGACAAAACCTTCAGGCTGAACCATGTAGACATCTTCATCAGGATATCCATTGAGGGAAGCCGTTTTGACATCCATTTGCCAAATCTCATAATCATATTATGCAGCTATGGCAAATAATATCCTAATTGACTTTAGCATCGCCACGGGCGAGAAGGTCTCATCATAATCAACCCCTTGAGTTTGAGTGAAACCTTTGCTACAAGTCTCGCTTTATAAGTATCCAAGTTACCATGCATATCGGTTTTCTTCTTGAAAACCCACTTACTTCCAACTACTTTGGAGTTGAGAGGTGGTACATCCAATTCCCATACTTGGTTGTCATACATGGATTGCATCTCTGCGTTCATGGCTTCAAGCCATTTGTCATAATCAAATTTTAACATTGCATCATGGTATGTGGTTGGTTCATCCGAATCTACCACGTAGCATCCATCCATGAAAAACCCATATCTTTCAGGCGGACTACTAATTCTACCAGATCTGCGAACGTTTTGTGTGTATTGATCAACCACTTGATCCTCATCAACAACCTCTTGTTGAGTGCTAGTATCAACCAAACGTGTATTGGCTTGTGGTTCTTGATCCTCATCAAGTTCCACCTTCCAAGAACTCAGCCTTTCGAGCAACAAATACCTTTTACTTTGTTGGATAATAGAAATAATATCCTATATCATCTTTGGGATATCCTACAAAGATACACTTAGTGGATCGTACTTCCAATTTGTTTGGGGTGTACTGCTTCACATAAGCTTCACAACCCCATACCTTCAAATATGATAATAATGGAGCCCTTCCATGCCATATTTCAAAAGGTGTCTTATCCACTTTCTTGGTTGGGCCATATTCAGTATACGGGCCGTGGAGAGCAAAGCGTAACCCCAAAATGATAGAGGTAATGTGCTTCTAGCCATCATAGATCGAACCATATCCAATAGAGTTCAATTCCTCCTTTCAGACTGTTGATGCATATATTTGTTGCCTACGTCATCGTAAGATATCGAGTCTGTATTTAGGAGGGAAATGTCGAATTCTAAGTTAGTTCGCTCGAACTTGTGTTGAATAGGACAAGTTCGCCCGAACTTGTCCATGACACATTTCAAGCTAACTTGATCTCCTAAATATATGTGTCTTGTGATTTCATTTGGAAGATTCAGAGATTTTGTGTACTGGACGGCGAAGCTCTGTCCAAGTGTTTCCAGGATCTGTAACGTTTAAACATTAATGAAACAATTTTAAACAGTATCAAACGAGTCTACAACGTCGCCTATGCAAACGGATTCCGCACGTTTACCTTAGGTTTGCCAAATTAGAGCCTGAACGATCCGTACAACGGACTTACAAGTGGTATCAGAGCAGAATTGGCCTAATTTGAAGACATTGGACATAGAACATCTCACTTTCTACTCATTTCTTTCTTTTTAAACTTTTCTTGGAAATTTCACGGTTAAAATGGACTGATTTTCAAGTATAATACGTAAAATCCATCATAGTAAAACCCTTGAAAAGATCAGAGCAAAAAAAAACCGATTTCATGTCGAAAATGTCAAAAAATTAGTTCGGGTAAACCAACTTCGTTCGAAGTTATACCACAAGTTCGCCCGAAGTTGTTACAAAAACACAGATTTTTGTTGATTTTCAACAACTTCGCTCAAACTTGTCAAGTTTTTCAAGTAATTTTGTAAAAGTTCGCCGAACTTGTCAAAATTTGTATAAAAATCATGCAAGTTCGCCCGAACTTGGTTATACAGTGACAAAACATTTCTGAAAATTATCACAAGTTCACCTGAACTTGGTTAAAAAGAAAATTTCTGAAACATTGATACAAGTTCTCCCGAACTTGTTTAAATTGAATCTGAAATAGTTTTCTGCACAAGTTCGCCCGAACTTGTCTCACAAGCTGTTACAAGTTCGCCCGAACTTGTCTAAAAGTTCTTAAAAAAGCAATTTTCCGAAAATTTAGAAAAACGTCTCGGACATTATACATCGTTGAGTTCGTGTCGACGAGACGAGTTTAAAGCTCTAATCTGGTAAAAACAGTTTTCTGAAAAATTTTAAACGTTTTTAGCGAACCGATACGTTAAAACTGTCAATTAAAAAGTCAAATTTTGCATAAACCTTTTGAAAACTAAATTTTTCATTGGAAATGGAAGGTATTAATTTTGAGAAAATGAATGACTGAGAAGAATTGTCTTCTGATTTGAATCATGATAAATTATGGCCATTTGGGAAGAAATATTTGAAATGTTTAAATGCAAAAAGAATGAATCTATACTTGAGCTAATAAAACGTTTTCTGTCATGGATAGGATTTTAACTCGTTATAATGGGTGTTATCTCAGTCTTGAAGCAAAGTTTTCGAAATTGGAAGATGCATTACCATCAGAATGGGATGATTTTGTGAAAGAATAAAAAAAACATAGATTTGACATTAATCATCTTTATGAATTTATAAGCGACATTTGCGATCACATTCTTGTAATTGAGAAGATGAAAGTTTCAAAACTAAAGAAGGAATGTGAGTCTGAGATTAAATCTGAAGATAAAAATACTTGTCAAATTTTTAATAATCCTGAAGTTTGTCAATCTTTTGTAGATATAATTAGTTATCAAAGAAACGATCTGGAATCACAAAGTTTAAATGATTGGATAAAGAGAGAAGGGTGTATAATGGCGAAGAACTGTGAAGAAAAGGTTTCAAGTACATCTACAAATGAGTCTTTAAGTTCTAAACCAATCTGCCCAGTCTATGACGAAGATCTGAGTGATTATCGGGCAGATAATGCCAAACTCGTGAACAATCTGGAGAGTTTGACATTAGAAAATAAAAAGTTAAAAAAATGAAAAGATTTTTGAAAATAGAATAAAAATGTTAGAAAATGAAAAATCTGTTTTAAATAAAATGATTTTGAAAAACAAATTATAATAAACTCGCATCTTGAAAAAATCAGTAAACTTGAACAAGATGTTGAGAATGCTAAAAATAAAGCTGTTGATTTAGAAAAGAAGTTGAAAGGTTTTGTGACATCGTCATTGATTCTATATCAGATATGTCCAAAACCGATCAATGAAAATAAAAAGGGAATCCCGATAAGTGACAAGATCACAAATTATGACGATGTCATAATTGAGGATTGGAATGATCTGATTTTGCGGAAGCAATGGCCTAGAACTTCTATAATGCTTTTGCACAAAACTCCTAAAAACTGCATTCAATTGAAAATATCGAAAGATACTACAATTGCAGTACAAAAAGATTCCATTTTCGAACACTACCTTATAAGTCGAGCCTTCATCTCTCTGTCGGTACGATGGTACTAACCTGAGCTCTCAAGGTCTCACACAACCCAGATACAGATATCAATTACGCTATACTCACCTGTAAGATGAAATCTAGGGAATCTTGATGCGGGAGTATATTCTGAGATGGGAACCATAGTTTAGTCAAGTTTTTTAATTCTACATAACGTATCTTGGAACAATTGAGAAATGTGTTGAAGTTTAAAAGGACAAATATATCGACAATCTAGGTAAATTTGTTTAAAACTTAAAGTCTAGAAAGGTCAATGGTACTAGTGATATGTCTTAAAACTGATATGATCCTTTAACACAAACTCAACAAAAAGTACGTCTGTAAATATGTTTGTACATAGTTAGAATTTGATATTCTTTGCATAAACACAATAAGATTATATTATCTTTTAGTTTCGACCACTGATGATGAAATACTGATTTTCAAAATCTAAAGCTGCTGATCAAAAAGTTTGAAAATTTCAAATTGATCTGAAAAGTTTAAAAGTTCATTTAGTTGAAACTTACATTTGAATAAATACATTAGTGTAGTGTCAAAATGTTTAATCAAGATCATTAAGTTGAACTTGTTACATAAATCAGATATTCAAGGTCATTAATTTGGACTTGAATAACTGAGAAGGTTTAAAAACTGATGAGAAGATTAAAATATTGAAGTGATTTTATTTAGAGATTTCAAAGGTTGAATCTGAAAGATTTATTTGACTGTTTGAGGAACTTTGAAACAGGAAGTAGATTTTAAGGGGGAGCTGGAAAAAACGTTGATTGAAGATACTAGAAAGCTCAAAGCAAGGGGGAGCATGGTGATTAAAGTTTTATCAAGACAAGCTCGAGAAGAAAAGAGAATGGGATTGAAGAAGTTATGAAGATCATGGATGTTAAAGTTATTCAAGAAATAAAGATCAAGAGAGCAGTAAAGACTCAAGAACTAAATTGAAGAATGATGACTACGGAACATCCAAGGGGGAGTCTGTTGATGCATATGTATGTTGCCTACGTCATCGTATAATATCAAGTCTGTATTTAGAAGTGAAATGTCGAAGTTTATGTTTGTAAAGGGTCAAGTTCGCTTGAAATGATGTGTGGATAGTCAAGTTCGGCCGAACTTGACTAAGCAAGTTCGCCCGAACTTGCATCTCACCAGCGAACTTGCACTCCTATAAATAGGAGTCTTGACATTTCATTTGTAACTTTCAGAGATTTTGTCATGACAGAGGCAAAGCTCTGTCCAAGTGTTTCCAGGATCTGTAACATCTACACATCAATGAAACAGTGATTAATCAGTGAATAAGTTGTATCCAATGTCGCCTATGCAAACAGATTCCGCACGTTTAACTTAGGTTTGCCAAATTAGGACCAGAAAGATCCATACAATGGACCCTCAGATTCCAAATTTGGAACGCTACCTTAAAGTCGAGCCTTCATCTCTTTGTCTGTACGGTGGTACTAACTTGAGCTCTCAAGGTCTCGCACAACCCAGATAAAGATATCAATTACGCTATATTCACATGTAAGATGAAATCTAGGGAATCTTGATACGGGAGTATATTCAGAGATGGGAACCATAGTTAAGTCAAGTTTCATAATTCTAACTAAGATATCTTGGAACAATTGAGAAATGTGTCGAAGTTTAAGTGGAAAAATATATCGACAATCTAGGTAAATTTGTTTAAAACTTAAAGTCTCAAAAAGGTCAATGGTACTTGTGATGTGTCTTAAAAACTGATATGATCCTTTAACACAAACTCAACAAAATATGTCTGTAAATATTTTGTACATAGTTAAAGTTTGATATTTTTTTCATAAAAACAAATAGATTTTATTATCTTTTACCACTGATGATGAAATGCTGATTTTTAAAATCTAGAGCTGCTGAACAAAAATTCTTGAAATTGAGATTGTTCTACAAAGTTTAAAAGTTCATTAATTTAAAACTTTCAATTTATTAAATGCATCAGTTTTGTGTAAAATGTTTAATCAAGATCAATAAGTTGAACTTGATACATAAATCAGATATTCATGGTCATTAATTTGGACTTGAATAACTGAGAGGGTTTAAAAACAGATAAAAAGATTAAAATTTGAAATATCATGTTTAGAGATTTCAAAGTTCGAATGTAAAATGTTTATTTGTAACTTTGAGGATCTTTGAAACAGAAAACAGATTTTAAAGGGGAGCTAGATAAAACATGTTGATTGAGAATAATATAAAGCTCAAAGTAAGGGGGAGCATGGTGATTAAAGTTTTATCAAGACAAGCTCAAGAAAAGAGAAAAGGATTGTAGAAGATATGAAGATCAAGGAAGTTAAAGTTATTCAAGAAATAAAGATCAAGAGAATATTTAAGATTCTGGAACTTAATTGAAGAATGATGACTACGGCAACATCCAAGGGGGAGTCTGTTGATGCATATGTTTGTTGCCTACGTCATCGTAAGATATCGAGTCTGTATTTAGGAGCGAAATGTCGAAGTTTTAGTTTGTTTAGAGCCAAGTTTGCTCGAACTTGTGTTGAATAGGACAAGTTCGCTCGAACTTGTCATGGCTATGACAAGTTCGCCCGAACTTGTCGATAACACATTTCAAGCTAACTTGATCTCCTATATATATGTGTCTTGTGATTTCATTTGTAAGATTCAGAGATTTTGTGTACTGGACGGTGAAGCTCTGTCCAAGTGTTTCCAGGATCTGTAACATTTGAACATTAATGAAACAGTGTTAAACAGTATCAAACGAGTCTACAATTTCGCCTATGCAAACGGATTCCGCACGTTTACCTTAGGTTTGCCAAAATTAGAGCCCGAACGATCCGTACAACAGACTTACACAGACACACCATTATGTTGTGGTGTTCCAGGTGGAGTAAGTTGTGAGATGATCCCATAACTCCTAAGATGATCTTGAAAAGCATCACTAAGGTATTTACCTCCTCTATCAGCACGAAGAACTTTGATTGTCTTGGTGAGTTGATTTTCTACTTCATTTTGGAAGATTTTGAACGTTTCAAAAACTTCAACTTTATGTCTTAGCAAGTACACATAACCATAGTGACTATGGTCATCGGTAAAAGTAATGAAGTATCTTTCATCATTCCTAGTCATTGGCTTAGAAGGACCACATACATCCGAATGTATGATACCTAAAAAAATATTTTGCCCTTTGGTTGGTGCCACTAAAGGGTTTCTTAGTCATTTTACCTTGTAAACAAGATTCACATGTATCAAATTAACCAACTTCTTTTGTCTCCAAAAGACCATTCTTTTGAAGTGTTTGCATGCGATTTCTGTTTATATGACCAAGGCGACAATGCCAAAGATAGGTCTCACTCAAATCCATTTTGGGTTTCTTGGTGATTGCTTGGCACATTGAACTATCAAATGATGTATTATCATGAACCAATTCATAAATACCATTTGAAGACATAGCTTTAAAGTAAAACATGTCATTCATCGTAACATAAATGTCATCGTTTACAAACTTTAAATTAAAATCATATTGTAGCAAGAGGGAAACTGAAATAATGTTCGTAGTTAAACTAGGAGCATATAAAACATTTTTCAAAATAATTTCCAAACCACTTGGAAGTTTCAAAACATAGTCTCCTCGAGCTTCAACTTGAACCTTTGCTCCATTGCCCATAAAGAGACTAATGTCTCCTTTCTTGTAATGCTTATTTCTTTTGAACCCTGAAACAAATTGCAAATATGAATTCCACATCTGGTATCTAATACCCATGTGTTTGAAGAAATAACATTAAGGTCAATATGTATCATAAAGATTGTACCTGAGGTTTGCCCCGCATCCCTCTTGTTTTTCAACTCCTTGAGATAGGTTGGACAATTTCTTTTCCAATGCCCTATCTCACCACACTCAAAGCATGGATTGTTCGTGGCAACCTTTGCCTTCTTGTCTTTTGGTTTCGGTGGTTCCGCTCTAGCCTTTCTTTTTCCCTTCCCTTTGAAGTGTCCCTTTCCTTTGGCAACATTTTCTTTGGAGTCGGGATGATGCCCTTTCTTGTTGCCACCCTCATTGATCATTAGAACGGGTAAAGCCTTTTTACTCATGCCCGCCTTGGCAGTTTTGAGCATTGCATGAAGTTCACCAATGCTCTTGTCCCATCCGTTCATGTTATAGTTCATAACAAAAGTCTCAAATTTCTTTGTTAAAGAGTTGAGGATCAAATCTGTACCCAACTCTTTAGAGACGGGACAATTGAGCCTTTCGAGGCGATCAATGTGGCTTTTCATCTTAAGGACATAAGATGAGCCCGACTGGGTTTCCTCCATTCGACATGCATGAAGCGCCCAAACCGTTTCAAAGCGTTCTACCCTTGCTTGTTGAAGGAACATTTCCTTCAATTGGGTAATCATGTCGTACGCCCCGTGATGTTCAAAATTATTTTGAATTTCGGGAATCATAGCTCCCAACATAAGGCAAGGGGCTTGCATGGAGTCGTCGGTATACTTAAACCAATCGTTATAAGCATCTTCATCTTCCACATTAGGTTCATCGGGAATAAGATCGTCCAATATATAAGATATCTTCTCTTGCTTGAGAACGATTCTCAAGTTTCGATACCAAACCATGAAGTTGTTATAGTTGAGACGATCCTTTTCAAGGATTGTTCTTAGTGATAGGTTACGGACGGTTTGGGTAATTGTTGTTTGCATTGTTAGTGGCCATCTACAAAATTTTAACAAAGTTCAATTTTAGTATTTTCGACATTATTAAATTTTAATCATTAATACCCTTTTATGTCCCATAGACAATTAATAATTAAAATCTAGAATCCAACGTTACATTTAAATATTGGATAGGTGACCATTATCCCATTATTTAAATTAACAAAGTAGTCAACGTTTGACGATTGCAACCCTTTGCAATTTCTAGCCATATGGGATCGGTTAAACATCTTTATGTTTAGTTGGCATGTTCAATCACATCAACACCTTTGTACGCCATACTTCGATGACCCTAATCACATGGTTTCCAAATCAATTCGTCCAACTTACACACACATGTGAGTTTACACATACAAGTGGTTAGGTGACCTTTATCCCACAAATATGGTAAGCCCACCTCCAACACACAAGTTCCTTCAAATGTGGTTGACCTTTATCCCACACAGAATTCCCAAGTGATTCGAGGGTTGTATAAAAGGATGGTGTTTGACTTGTTTTATATAAAGGGATTTTAAGTTTTCAAAATTCTAGTTTCAGAAAACTTTATGTACCATACGTTTGCATGCATTCAAATTCATGGTACCTTAGTGAAAACCAAGTTTGAAGATTCTTTTAATAAAACCCATTTTATTATAAAATCATTAACCTTTAATAAAACCTTTTATTAACTACTTTAATGATTTTTAAAGAACCAATTTTAAGATTCTTATGGATTATTAGTTGTTAAGCAAGCATATCCAAATATCATCCAAACAACCATAAATAAAAAACCATACAAGCATAACACTTATTATCACAAAAGGTGCATAACCATAGCCATCTATTTTGACAACACTTGTTAGCCGAAATAAGTGTACCAAAAGGTCCTTCCTAAAGGGTGAATATTGACACAAGAAATGTATTGTTGAACTCCCACTTGAACCCGCATCCAAATGCTTCAAGTATTCCTTTTGTGTTGTGATTTTTCAACTTTCTTTGGGCTTCCAAATGGACTTTAAATTCAGCTCCAAACACCTTTGATCTTCAAAAATATGTTTTGATTAATGGGCTAAAATCCTGTTAAGAACTATGAGGTTCTTTAGGCCCAAAATTGGCCAAAACCAAAACACATTTTTGTGTGCATCTTCTTTTACAATAAAATATCCTAATACATTTTTTCTAGTAAAAGAAAAGCATCTAATCTATTTACTTACATACCAAATGGAAATAAATAAATTATACAACTTTACAAATGGAAGAACAAAGATAATTAATTATTACAACCCATTGAAATAATAAAATATAAATAACAACACAATCATTCAACATATTCAAACACAATATCATGGCTAGGTTATGAAAACCAAAATATACATCCACTTATGTATATTATTCAAGAGCAAAAATAATGGTCCCCTTTTTACAACCCATATTTTCGGCCAAGAAAGAAAAACAAAAAAATTGTGGGTTTTTTGTCCAAACAAACAAATTATCCATATGACATAATTTTTCAAGATATTTTTATGCATGTATTAGAAACGTCTTGAAAAATAAAAGGAGAACCACCTTAAAAATTTTCGGCCATAGGTTTTCTTCAAACCCAAAAACCCGAAATTTTATACCTTTGAAGCATGCATTCGTATAACCTGGCTCTGATACCACTGTTGGGGTTTTAACATGTTTATCAAAGTCATTTTATCCATATAAAATATAAAACGCAGCGGAATAATTATTTAAAACATGTTAGTATGTTGATACAAAAACTCATTTTATGTAAAAACCTAAAACCCAGATCCATATATGAACATGCATGCTATCAAAATACAACCGTAGGGTGTTTTAGAATACTACCTTTCAAAGAGGAAAATATTTGAAGAAGATGAGTATTCTTGAATGGTAATCTTCAAGGATGAAGACCTCAAGCTTGCATACCCCAAGCCTCCAACAAACACTTTATGTTGCCAGGATTTTCACTTATGAACACCTCCTTCAAAACTTCTCTTGGCCGAAAAAAGAGTGTGTTCTTGCACTTGTAAAAGTGTATGAGAGAATGGAATAAAAAATCTCCATATAATCTTACAAGATCTTATGTTGGATTGTGTGAGATTCCACGAGATATTGCATGCATATCTATTGGTGGAAGATCCACCTTGGGAGGTACATATGGCTGGCCATTGGGCCAATTTTTACCCAATCAAGTGCCTTCTTTTTTAAGATTTTGCATGTAATTTGATAGGACCAAAAAACCCTCTTGGGAAGACCATAAAGGGGCCGGCCTATAGGGCCTATTTTTCACCAATGAAATTTTTTCCTTTATTTAAATCTTGTATTTATATTTTATAACTTTTATAAAATATGACATAACATAATACAAGACTTTATGCAACATCTCATAACAATTTATAATGTTATTTAACCCATTAAGTAACAATATAAAATATTCTATCAAAATAAATTATCCATATAAGTTATTAGTTTCTCAAGTGCAATTATTTAGAAAACCAATTTCTAAATATTCTAAGTGTTAATATTTATTTATTTGATCATATCACAAAATAAATATTATGGGTGTTTGTCTAGCTTGTTATTGGGTATGACCCAACTTGGATCATAACGTACTAGCCACATCAATTTAGTATGTGTCTTGGGCATACCGATTCCAACAATCTCTCACTTGCACAAGATACATAGAAGATTGATTCAAGTAGTAAATACTGCCTAACAACGGTTTACTACCCCTAATACGTATGACGAAGTGCCATTCAATAACATCATCTCCTTCAAGTCCCCTACTTGAACATGATTAGGTGAATCAATCATTTTATCCTTTCATTACAGATGTCATGTCAAATCCAGAGACATAGTGTGATCATTCTCTGTAGATTTAACTTTAGCAGGCCATGGACGGCTTACTCTCAACGAATAAGAGGAACAAATCCCTTTTTGACTACATACGTCTCTCATAATCACCTTGTACCACACCTGAGTTTAGCCTTATTGTGATATTTGTGGTGATTCAATCATGTAACAATTCCAAAAAAAGTTATCAATTAATGAAATTTTGTGTTGTATTTACGAGTTTTGTTTATTTATCATGACAATTGCACATATTCGATTCTTACACGATAACAAACTCTCGAACAAATAAATATTAACACGTAAACGTAATCAGTTTAACGCGCCGTACACTCCGGAATGATGAAACAAGCTTAACATACCTTAAATAACCTTTACATAACTTAGAAATAAGTTTTGAGGGGTTCGGTATGGCAAAAACACGCTTTTGCAACTTCAGGGGCTATTTTGAAAATAACATGTACGCACATCCAAATATTTTTGTAATCATTAAAATCTAGTATTTTAATGATTGGAACGCAAAAATATCATTCGTTGCGCATTTACGGTCATTTGCGCGATCATTACGATTTTCGTCGTAATTAACCGAGAACCGCAACTGTACGATGAAACGAACCGACACCCGGGACATTTTTGGACTCATTCCAAGTTCCCTATGCTTTTTCTTCCTTATGAAGCTTGAAAATAGGTTAATGGGTGTTAAAAATGCCAAAACGCGTCGAAAACAAGTTCAGGGGCCATTTCTACCATTTTTGAAACTTCTGCCCCTGCAAGGGAGTTACGTACTGTAAGGCACAACCCCATATGGTCCGTAAGGGGTCCCCATGTTAGAAGCTTCTTAAATGCTACCTTGCAGCTTCTTGTTGCATTTCTTGGCCACTAAGTCGCGATATTTGCCACCTTTAACCTGCAATGGACACATGGGAGGACACTAATCACTTCCATAACACCTGGATGGGCACTTGGCATGATTTGGGAGCTCCATGATCACTATAAATAGGTGATCAAAGTCACCATTTCAACTTGCTCATATTCTCTTCTTCACTAATCTGCTCTCAATTGGAGTTGCTTCTTCTTGGAGGCCTCCTAACTGAGCACCCTTCTACCTTTAGCACAAGTGTTCTAATCTAGGTTTATTTAGTTATTTTAGCTATTTCAAGCTAAAAATTCAAACAATGTTTGACTTTCAGCTTTGACCATTAATTGGTCAAGTCAAAGCCCTATTGGACTTTGCAACGTGATCGTAATCATGATGGTTATGATCCATAGCGATCATACCTACTGATTACCATGTTTACTAGTTGTAGTGACGAGTCAAAATTTTGGTCAATAATGCGCAAAGTGTGTTAAATCAACAGAGAATGATCACTCTATGTCTCTGGATTTGACATTACATCTGTAACGAAAGGATAAATGATTGATTCACCTAAATCATGTTCAAGTAAGGGACTTGAAGGGGATGATGTTATTGAATCACTTCGTCATACGTATTAGGGGTAGTAAACCGTTGTTAGGCGGTATTTACTACTTGCATCAATCTTCTATGTATCTTGTGCAAGTGGGGGATTGTTGGAATCGGTTTGCCCAAGACACATATTAAATTATTATGGCTAGTACGTTATGATCCAAGTCGGGTCATACCCAATAACAAGCTGGACAAACACTTATAATATTTATTTATGATATGATCAAACAAATAAATATTTACACTTAGAATATTTAGAATTGGTTTTCTAAATAATTGCACTTGAGAAACTAATAAATTATATGGATAATTTATTTTGAGAGTATATTATATTTTGTTATTTAATGGGTTAAAACATTATAAAAGGATATGAGATATTGCATAAAGTCTTGTAAACATATGATATTAATTTTATAAAAGTTATAAAATAATACAAGACATAATTTAAAAGAAAAGAATTTGAATTTTCATGCAATATCTTGCAAATCTTACAAGATCTCACACAATCCAAGATTAGATTATGTAAGATATATGGATATCTTGGATGATTTGGTAAGATCTCACACAATCTTACATAATCCAAGAAAGGATCTTACAAGAGATTATCTCTTGGATGATTTGGTGAGATCTTTACAAATCTAACATAATCCAAGAAAGGAACTTACAAGAGATTATATATAGATGATTTGGTGAAGAATTAAAAACATTCTTACACACACCAAAAAAATCAAGTGCAAGAACACTAAAATTCTATCTAGAATTTTCGGCCAAAGGTTGGTTGATCAAGAGGTGTTCGTAAGTAAAAATCCTAGCAATCATAAAGAGTTTTGTTGGAAGCTTGGGGTATACAAGCATTAGGTCTTCTCCTTTGAAAATTTCCATTCAAGAACATCATCTTCTTCATATCTCTTGCTACTTGGAAGGTAGTATTCCTATAACACCCTATGGTTGTGTTTTTGATAGCATGCATATTCATATATGGATCCGGTTTTGGTTTTACACATAAAATGGGTTTTATATGTTAAAAGTAACATGTTTTAGATAATTATTCTGTTGCATTTTTCATTTTATGGATAAATGGCTTTGATAAACATGTTAAAACACCAACATTACTAAGGCCCAGTATTGTCTGTCAAGACATTTATGAACCTAATATTGCCTGATGTGATACATTAAAGTCCAATATGGTCCGTTAAGAATATGACGCATTCCCGTTATGATCTATTTAGGCCCATATAGTCCGTTAACACACTTATAACACACTATTTCCATTTGTGATTAACTAAAGCAATATATGGCCCGTTGTGATTCATTAACGACCAATATATTCCGTCAAGACATTTATGACCAACTGTTGCTCGTTTTGATCTGTTAACGCCGGATAAAGTCAATGAAGATATAAATGACCTATGATTGCCCGTTATGATCTATTAGTGCCGAATATGGTCGTTAAGACATAGATGACCTACTAGGGCACTATAGTACGTTAATAGGCTGTGATCGATTAAGGCCCAATATTGTACGTTAAGAAATATATGAGCTATTATTTCCCGTTATGATCCAGTAAAGCCCAAAATGGTTCGGTATGGCATGTATCGCCTATTATTGCCTGTAGTGATCTATTAAGGCCTTATATGGTCAATTAAGACATATATGATCTACGATTGCCCGTTGTGATTCATTAAGGCTAAATATGGTCCATTAAGACATATATGAGATGCTATACCTTTTGTGATTTATTTAGGCCCAATATGGTCTGCTAAGTTTATTAACCTAATATTCCTATTGTGATACATAAATTTCAATATGCTCCGTTAAGAATTTGAGGAATTGTCGTTATGATCCATTTAGGTCCATTTAGTCCGTTAATACAGTTATGACATATTATTGCCATATGTGATCCATTAAAGCACAATATGATCCGTTAAGATATATATGACCTACTAGTTCCCGTTGTGATTCATTAAGGACCGATATATTCCGTCAAGACATTTATGACATACTATTGCTTATTTTGATCCGTTAACGCCCGATAAAGTCAATGAAGAAATATATGACGTACGGTTTCCTGTTGTGATCTATTAATGCCCAATATAGTCCAATAAGACATATGACCTACTATTGCTCGATTTTATTCATTAAGGCCCAATATGGTTCGTTAAGAATTATATATGACCTAAAATTGCTTGTTTTGATTCATTAAGGCCCAATGTGGTCCGTTAACAACTATATGACCTACTATTCTTGTAGTGATTCATTAAGGCCCGATATCGCCCGATAAAAGATTTATGACCTATTATTGCCCGTTGTGATCAACTAAACCCAAATACGGTCTGTTAAGATTACGACCTATTGTATTCCGTTGTGATCCATACAGGCCTAAGAAGTTCCATTAAGACACATATGACCTACCGTTGCACGTTGTGATCCAATAATGCATAATATGGTCCATAAAGACATTAATGACGTACTGTTGCACGATGTGATCCATTATCACTCGATGTGGTCTATGGAGACATATATTACATACTGTTCATGTTCTTATATGAACTATGATTTCCTGTTTTGATCTATTAGTGTAGATGACCTACTAGGGCCCAATATGGTATGTTAAGAGGTGGTGAACGATTAAGGCCCAATATTGTACGCAAAGAAATATATGATCTATTATTACCCGTTGTGATCCATTAAAGCTCAATATAGTTTGTTTTGACATGTATCGCCTATTATTGCCCATAGTGATCTATTAAGGCATTATATGGTCAATTAAGACATATATGATCTAAAATTGCCCGTTATGATTCATTAAGGCCAAATGTGGTCCGTTAAGACATATATGACATGATATACCTTTTGTGATTTACTAAGGCCCAGTATTGTCTGTCAAGACATTTATGAACCTAATATTACCCGATGTGATACATCAAAGTCCAATATGGTCCGTTATGAATATGACGCATTCCCATTATGATCCATTTAGGACCATTTAGTCCATTAACACACTTATAACACACTATTGCCATTTGTGATCAACTAAAGCAATATATGGCCCGTTGTGATTCATTAACGACCAATATATTCCGTCAAGACATTTATGACCAACTTTTGCTCGTTTTGATCCGTTAACGCCGGAGAAAGTCAATGAAGATATATATGACCTATGATTACCCTTTATGCCCAATATTGTACGTTCAGAAATATATGACCTATTATTACCCGTTATGATCCATTAAAGCCCAAAATGGTTCGGTATGACATGTATCGCCTATTATTGCCCGTAGTGATCCATTAAGGCCTTATATGGTCCATTAAGACATATATGATCTACGATTGTCCGTTGTGATTCATTAAGGCCAAATATAGTCCGTTAGACATCTATGACATGCTATACCTTTTGTGATTTATTTAGTCCCAATATGGTCTGTTAAGACATTTATTAACCTAATATTCCTGATGTGATAAATTAAATTTCAACATGCTTCGTTAAGAATTTGAAGCATTGCCGTTATGATCCATTTAGGCCCACTTAGTCCGTTAACACAGTTATGACATATTATTGCCATTTGTGATCCATTAGAGCACAATATGGTCCGTTAAGATATACATGACCTATTAGTTCCCGTTGTGATTCATTAAGGACCAATATATTCCGTCAAGACATTTATGACCTACTATTGCTTGTTTTGATCCGTTAACGCCCGATAAAGTCAATGAAGAAATATATGACCTACGATTTCCTGTTGTGATCTATTAATGCCCAATATAGTCCGATAAGACATATATGACCTACTATTGCTCGGTTTTATTCATTAAGGCCCAATATGGTTCGTTAAGAATTATATATGACCTACAATTGCTCGTTTTGATTCATTAAGGCCTAATGTTGTTCGTTAATAACTATATGACCTACTATTCTTGTTGTGATTCATTAAGGCCGATATCGCCCGATAAAAGATTTATGACCAATTATTGCCCGTTGTGATCAACTAAACCCAAATATGGTTTGTTAAGATTACGACCTAATGTATTCCGTTGTGATCCATACAGGCCTAAGAAGTTCCATTAAGACACATATGACCTACCGTTGCACGTTGTAATCCAATAATGCATAATATGGTCCATCAAGACATAAATGACGTACTATTGCATGATGTGATCCATTATCACTCGATGTGGTCTATGGAGATATATATTACATATTGTTCATGTTCTTATATGAACTATGATTTCCTATTTTGATCTATTAGTGCCGGATATGGTTGTTAAGACATAGATAACCTACTAGGGCCCAATATGGTACGTTAAGTGGTGGTGAACGATTAAGGCCAAATATTGTAAGCAAGGAATATATGATCTATTATTGCCAGTTGTGATCCATTACAGCTCAATATAGTTCGCTTTGACATGTATCACCTATTATTGCCCGTAGTGACCTATTAAGGCCTTATATGGTCAATTAACACATATATGATCTAAAATTGCCCGTTGTGATTCATTAAGGCCGAATGCGGTCCGTTAATACATATATGACATACTATACCTTTGTGTAAGGAACAGTATTGTCTGTCAAGACATTTATGAACCTAATATTGCCCGATGTGATACATCAAAGTCCAATATGGTCCGTTAAGAATATGACGCATTCCCGTTATGATCCATTTAGGCCCATTTATTCCGTTAACACACTTATAACACACTATTGCCATTTGTGATCAACTAAAGCAATATATGGCCCGTTGTGATTCATTAACGACTAATATATTCCGTCAAGACATTTATGACCAACTTTTGCTCGTTTTGATCCGTTAACGCTGGATAAAGTCAATGAAGATATATATGACCTATGATTGCCCTTTTTGATCTATTAGTGCCGAATATGGTCGTTAAGACATAGATGACGTACTAAGGCACAATATTGTACGTTAATAGGCTGTGATCGATAAGGCACAATATTATACGTTAAGAAATATATGACCTATTATTTCCCATCATGATCCATTAAAGCCCGAAATGGTTCGGTATGACATGTATCGCCTATTATTGCCCGTAGTGATCCATTAAGGCCTTATATGGTCAATTAAGACATATACGATCTACGATTGCCCGTTGTGATTCGTTAAGGCCAAATATGGTCCGTTAGGACATATATGACATGCTATAAACCTTTTTTGATTTATTTAGGCCCAATATGGTCTGTTAAGACATTTATTAACCTAATATTCCTGATGTGATACATTAAATTTCAATATGCTCCGTTAAGAATTTGAAGCATTGCCGTTATTATCCATTTAGGCCCATTTAGTCCGTTAACACAATTATGACATATTATTGCCATTTGTGATCCATTAGAGCACAATATAATCCATTAAGATATATATGACCTATTAGTTCCCGATGTGATTCATTAACGACCAATATATTCCGTCAAGACATTTATGACCTACTATTGCTTGTTTTGATCCGTTAACGCCCGATAAAGTCAATGAAGAAATATATGACCTACGATTTCCTGTTGTGATCTATTTGTCACACCCCGACCCTCAACGGAAAAGGTGATCGGGGCATGATTGGGTTTTCATCAAAGCTCATGACATTTATTATAATGTTTCATATTTATTATTACAATTTAAAGGAGATCATACAATCAAATCATACTAGTACAACATGTTCTATACATCTTTCTAGACTTCATTATTTTTCTTTCTAAGGCACTTTTTCTATGTGTTCCTTGCTTCATCCTGTCCACCTGTATCATGTGTAAAAATGGTTTTTGGGTCAACAAAAAGTTGGCAAGTGAATCCTATGAAAAACATTTAAACGTGTTTATTGTATTGATTATAAAATAAAGTGCATAACCACATATGAGTAAATGTAGATGTAAATTTATTCACAATACACATAATAGTAAATATTGCACACACATACAACAATTGATTGTTTTGAGGCACGCGTTGTTCAACTCGTCTCCCACGAGGAACTGATGGGCCTAATGAATGAGTTTTGAGGCACGCGTTGTTCTACGAACTGATGGGCCTAATGAATGAGTTTTAAGGCACGCGTTGTTCAACTCGTCTCCCACGAGGAACTGATGGGCCTAATGAATGAGTTTTAAGGTACGCGTTGTTCAACTCGTCTCCCACGAGGAACTGATGGGCCTAACAAATAATTTGCATACAACTTGACAATATGTAGTACATCACAACAAACAATATTTACATTCTAAGTTTAGATCATAATATGGTATAGCACGAGTTTGAATAAGCGAATTAGTTTAAGCGACACATGATACACCCCAAAACATGAATAAAAAGGGGAATTTGTAAGAATTCACTCACAGTGGGTGCGTTTCTTGGATTGATGATGAATGCGCACGAATTCGGATTTAATCGGCAAGGGAACTAACCTAAATAATAACATAATAGTTCGATAAACAAATAAACTTTTATTTGCGATTAATATTTTTAATTAGTGTTCTTAATGGGATTGTTAGGTTTATTTTTGTGAGTTCAAGGAAGTTTTCTAACTTTAAAAATATTATTTTTAAGTATTTTTAATTGATTTTTAAATAAAATAAATAAATAAAAGAAAATAAAAATTTTTGACTTTTTTGACCAGTTGACCGTTGACCGTTTGACTGTTGACTGGTTCGGTCTTGTGTTTGTTTACGCTGAGTGAGGTTCGAACTCGTGACCTCCCGTACGCGTGCACGCAGCTCTACCAACTGAGCTACGTGTCTAACCCGAAATATTTCTGTTTTTAATATATATACAAATTAGATAAATTCATTTCTGTCCTTATTTAAAAACTTAATAATTGCCAGAACTGGTGCGGGAGCCTGGACTCGAACCCGCGACGTGCTTAATGTTTTTGCACATAGTTCACCACTGGACTGTGTGTCTAGCTTGGTTATTATTCCGGTTTTTATTATACTTATATACTATTTAGATTTATTCAGAAATCATTTATTTAAAAAGAATTTTAATTATATCAAACCGGTGCACATAACAGGACTCGAACCCGGGACCTGTTGTTTAACGTTGCACACAGTCCACCGCTGGACTGTGTGTCTAACCTGGTTAGAATACTGGTTTTTATTAAACTTAAATACTAACTGAAAGGTTCCGTATTTGGGTTTTATAAAATGGTTTGAATATTGTGACGAATCGGAACAAGGACAGACTCGAACTTGGTATCACTATGTTTCAAATGCACACAGTCCACCGCTGGACTGTGTGTCTAACCCGAGATATAACCTGATTTATATTACATATATACACAATCCAAAACTTCATCTTCTTCGTAAACATTACCCAGAAACCAAAAATCCGGCTGTTATCTTTATCTAATCGATTCTGATTACTGGTTTACGAATTAACGGAATTAAATGTGAATGTAAAAAGGTTTTAAAGGTTCATACCCCTGGAGAACAGCACTTTGACGATTCCAGAGACCAACTCCGGCGAGTTCCAATTTTTCCGGCGAAGCTTGACTTGCGACAGAGGCTTAACAGGGAGTTGAGGTGAGTGTGGGTGACTTCTGTCGAAGCTCTAACAGTCCTATTTTTAGAGTAAGGCAACAGTGGAAAAGATTCTTTGGTTTTCCGGCAAGTATCTGAGAGTTCCGGCGAACACAGATAAATTCCGGGGATCGCTTCAGAGTGTTATAGCGAGAGCTTAAGAGATTGAACAGGTTGGATTAAGGAGTTTAGCCTTGCATTTACAGGTGATGTGATCCACCACGATTTTGGATTTTCCGGTGATATTTTTTGGTGACTACCAAGCAATTCCGGCAGTAAAGTGTTTGAACAGAAAGCTCGAGATGTTTCAGTATTTGCAGTTCGAATGATTTGTAATCGGTTTCATCTTTTAATGTTTTCGGTTTCATTCATTTTTTTCTTAAATGTTTTCGGTTTCAAAATACTGAAATTCTTTGATTCAGGTAGAATTGGTAACTGAAATCGAATTAAAACACAATTCAGTAACGGATGATTGTATGCGCGTTCCATTTTTCAGTTGAAATCGTAACTGCTGAAATCTTTTGGGCGGCTTTCTTTTTGAAACTTCCCTTAATTGAAATGCGTATACATATATTAATGGTTCTAAAATAAACCGAATGAGGCTCGGCAGTCGAACGGTTTATGTGTATGTGATGGAGGCGGGTGACCCGGGTTCGAAACCCGGCGTCTCCTTATAATTTTTTTATTCATTGTTTATTACAAATTTTCATTTATAAACTTTAAATTTTAAAATGTTTATTAATTCCGTATCGTTTAAAACTAAAATAAACAATATATACGCAACGAATTTTATAACTGATTATTCAGTTTAATAAACGAAGCTGGTTTGGATAACCCGGTTTTTTGACGGATGTTACACTATTAACGCCCAATATTGTCCGATAAGACATATATGACCTACTCTTGCTCGGTTTTATTCATTAAGGCCTAATATGGTTCGTTAAGAATTATATATGACCAACAATTGCTTGTTTTGATTCATTAAGGCCCAATGTGGTCCGTTAATAACTGTATGACCTACTATTCTTGTTGTGATTCATTAAGGCCCGATATCGCCCGATAAAAGATTTATGACCTATTATTGCCCGTTGTGATCAACTAAACCCAAATACGGTCTGTTAAGATTACGGCCTAATGTATTCCGTTGTGATCCATACAGGCCAATTAAGTTCCATTAAGACACATATGACCTACCGTTGCACGTTGTGATCCAATAATGCATAATATGGTCCATCAAGACATAAATGACGTACTATTGCATGATGTGATCCATTATCACTCGAGGTGGTCTATGGAGACATATATTACATATTGTTCATGTTCTTATACGAACTATGATTTCCTGTTTTGATCTATTAGTGCCGGATATGGTCGTTAAGACATAGGTGACCTACTAGGGCCCACTATGGTACGTTAAGAGGTGGTGAATGATTAAGGCCCAATATTGTACGCAAAGAAATATATGATCTATTATTGCCCGTTGTGATCCATTAAAGCTCAATATAGTTCGTTTTGACATGTATCGCTTATTATTGCCCGTAGTGATCTATTAAGGCCTTATATGGTCAATTAAGACATATATGATCTAAAATTGCCCGTTGTGATTCATTAAGGCCAAATGCGGTCCGTTAAGACATATATGACATACTATACCTTTTGTGATTTACTAAGGAACAATATTGTCTGTTAAGACATTTATGAACCTAATATTGTCCGATGTGATACATCAAAGTCCAATATGGTCCGTTAAGAATATGACGCATTCCCGTTATGATCCATTTAGGCCCATTTAGTGCGTTAACACACTTATAACACACTATTGCCATTTGTGATCAACTAAAGCAATATATGGCCCGTTGTGATTCATTAACGACCAATATATTCCGTCAAGACATTTATGACCAACTTTTGCTTGTTTTGATCCGTTAACGCCGGATAAAGTCAATGAAGATATATATGACCTATTATTGCCCTTTTTGATCTATTAGTGCCGAATATGGTCGTTAAGACATAGATGACCTACTAGGGCACAATATAGTATGTTAATAGGCTGTGATCGATTAAGGCCCAATACTGTACGTTAAGAAATATATGACCTATTATTTCCCGTTAGATACATTAAAGCCCAAAATGGTTCGGTATGACATGTATCGCTATTATTCCCCGTAGTGATCCATTAAGGCCTTATCTGGTCAATTAAGACATATATGATCTACGATTGCCCGTTAAGACATCTATGACATGCTATACCTTTTGTGATTTATTTAGGCCCAATATGGTCTGTTAAGACATTTATTAACCTAATATTCCTGATGTGATACATTAAATTTCAATATGATTTGTTAAGAATTTGAAGCATTGCCATTATGATCCATTTAGGCCCAATTAGTCCGTTAACACAGTTATGACATATTATTGCCATTTGTGATCCATTAAAGCACAATATGGTCCGATAAGATATATATGACCTATTAGTTCCCGTTGTGATTCGTTAAGGACCAATATATTCCGTCAAGACATTTATGACCTACTATTGCTTGTTTTGATCCGTTAACGCCCGATAAAGTCAATGAAGAAATATATGACCTACGATTTCCTGTTGTGATCTATTAATTCCCAATATAGTCCGATAAGACATATACGACCTACTATTGCTCGGTTTTATTCATTAAGGCCCAATTGGTTCGTTATATGACCTACAATTGCTCGTTTTGATTCATTAAGGCCCAATGTGGCCCGTTAATAACTATATGAACTACTATTCTTGTTGTGATTCATTAAGGCCCGATATGCCCGATAAAAGATTTATGACCTATTATTGCCCGTCGTGATCAACTAAACTCAAATACGGTCTGTTAATATTACGACCGATTGTATTCCGTTGTGATCCATACAGGCCTAAGAATTTCCATTAAGACACATATTACCTACCATTGCACGTTGTGATCCAATAATGCATATTATGGTCCATCAAGACATAAATGACGTACTATTGCATGATGTGATCCATTATCACTCGATGTGGTCTATGGAGACATATATTACATACCGTTCATGTTCTTATATGAACTATGATTTCATATTTTGATCTATTAGTGCCGGCACATCTTTGTTAAGACATAGATGACCTACTAGGGCCCAATCTGGTACGTTAAGAGGTAGTGAACGATTAAGGCCCAATAATGTACGTAAATAAATATATGATCTATTATTGCCCGTTGTTATCCATTAAAGCTCAATATAGTTCGTTTTGACATGTATCGCCTATTATTGCCCGTAGTGATCTATTAAGGCCTTATATGGTCAATTAAGACATATATAATCTAAAATTGCCCGTTGTGATTCATTAAGGCCAAATGCGGTCCGTTAAGACATATATGACAAGCTATACCTTTCGTGATTTACTAAGGCCCAATATTGTCTGTCAAGACATTTATGAACCTAATATTGCCCGATGTGATGCATCAAAGTCCAATATGGTCCATTAAGAATATGACGCATTCCCATTATGATCCATTTAGGCCCATTTAGTCCGTTAACACACTTATAACGCACTATTGCCATTTGTGATCAATTAAACCAATATATGGCCCGTTGTGATTCATTAACGACCAATATATTCTGTCAAGACATTTATGACCAACTTTTGCTTGTTTTGATCCGTTAACGCCGGATAAAGTCAATGAAGATATATATGACCTATGATTGCCCTTTTTGATCTATTAGTGCCGAATGTGGCCGTTAAGACATAGATGACCTGCTAGGGCACAATATAGTACGTTAATAGGCTGTGATCGATTAAGGCCCAATATTGTACGTTAAGAAATATATGACCTATTATTTCCCGTTATGATCCATTAAAGCCCAAAATGGTTCGGTATGACATGTATCGCCTATTATTGCCCGTAGTGATCCATTAAGGCCTCATCTGGTCAATTAAGACATATACGATCTACGATTGCTCGTTGTGATTCGTTAAGGCCAAATATGGTCCGTTAGGACATATATGACATGCTATACCTTTTGTGATTTATTTAGACCCAATATGGTCTGTTAAGACATTTATTAACCTAATATTCCTGATGTGATACATTAAATTTCAATATGCTCCGTTAAGAATTTGAAGCATTGCCGTTATTATCCATTTAGGCCCATTTAGTGTAACATCCGTAAAAAACGGATTTACCAAACCCGCTCCGTTTATCAACCGAACAGTCAGTCAAAAATTTTGTTGCGAATTAAATGCCCAAAATAATTTTAAACGATGCATAATCGATTATTATACGGGAATATATATTTAGTTTTTGAAAAACTGTTGAAAATCGCAAAATAAAAATAAAAGGTCTCTGCCGGGTTTCGAACCCGGGTCTGTACCGGTTCAACATCAACCTTAACACACCACACACAAACCACTGCGCCACTTGTATTGTTTGTTAAATATTGGAATCATTTAATTCATAAAGTGATGTTACGAATTCAAAACCGGCGCCCAAAAGTTCAGTCGTCGGAATCCCGGTAATCTCGCGAGCTTTTAACAACATTTTCAGTTATAACGTAAACTATTATTAGGACATCGGTTATAACCGACGTTTGAGTCCGCGACACCTTCTATAACCGCCGGAGTTTTTATAACTTATGAATCCAGTCGGAAATCAGACCAAGTTCTTCGACGATTTGCCCTATAAATTCACCCACAACCCACTGCAAACCTTTTCGCTCAAAACCACACCTTTTCTCGGCATAATTCCACTCGCCGGAATTATTCTGTTCGTCGCCGGAAAACCGGTTTCCTCATTTCTGAGCCTTACTAAACCATTTGAACTTATACCGAAGTCACCCACATATTTTGTAAGCTTTCTGAAGTTTCTCTGCTGCAAGACACTCGTCGCCGGAGCCTATTGCTGTCGCCGGAGTTCTGCCGGAAAACAGAGGAAGATAGTCGGTATACCTCTTCGCCTAATTTCTTTTTCTTCTTACTTATATCACACCGTAATGAACTGAAACACACTAAAGATCATGTTTTAAACTTCGAACCAGTCTGTTGTCGATTCTGGTTATAACTCAGCGAAGAAGACGAAGTCATGGAACGTATATGTATAATTAAAATCAGGATATTACTCGGGTTAGACACACAGTCCAGCGGTGGACTGTGTGCACATTAAACATACAAACGTCTCGAGTTCGAATCCAGTTTCACACACGCTGCCTTAATAAAAATGATTTTTTTGATTAACCGAACCGGAGTCATACTGATATATGTTAGTATATTAATAACCGGAATAATAACCAAGTTAGACACACAGTCCAGCGGTGGACTGTGTGTATGTTTATATCACAGGTCACGAGTTCGAGTCCGGGCTACTGCACCGACTCGGACAATTATCTATTCTTTTTAAATAAGACAGAAAATGAAATAACTAAATTGTGTTTAAGTATAATAAAAATCAGTAAAGTTAACAAGTTGCACACACAGTCCAGCGGTGGACTGTGTGTTAGTTTAAGCCACAGGTCCCGGGTTCGAGACCTGTGGAGTGCACCGTCCGATTCGCTTAAACTGTTTTTAGAATAAAATGATTTTCGGTTTAAACTAATTAATGTATAAATATAATTAAAATCAGATATATGACGGGTTAGACACGTAGCTCAGTTGGTAGAGCTGCGTGCACGCGTACGGGAGGTCTCGGGTTCGAGCCTCACTCAGCGCACATCAATACGCACTCGAACCGGTCAACGGTCAGGTCAACGGTCAACGGTCAGAAAAAAATCAAATTTTTTTTATTATTTTTATTTAATTATTTTAATTAAAAATCAATTAAAAATACTTAAAAATAACATTTTTAAGGTTAGAAAATAACCTCAAACTCACAAAAATACACCCAACAATCCTACTAAAATAGATTAATAAAATCCGTTTACTTACCAAACCATAATGCGATTTATCTAGGTTAATCTCACTCGTGGTTAAAACCACTTCGCGTGCATTCAACATCATCAACCGAACGCACCCACTGTGAGTGAATCTTACAACTCCCCCTTTTAAATTACACGTTTTGGGGTGTGTCATGTGTTATAAAAATAATTAACTTGTTTATTTAAACTTGTGCCATACCACATCATGATCTAAACTTAGATTGTTATATTGTTGTGATTACTTATTTCCTTTTGTCAAATTATATGAAACTCATTCATTAAGCCCATCAGTTCCTCGTGGGAGACGAGTTGAACAACGCGTGCCTCAAATCAAATTCATTATTGTTCATGTGTGTATCATTGAGTTTATATTGTTTGTAGTTGTGTCATTCATATTATCATGATTATGCAATTCATTCATTAGGCCCCTCAGTTCCTCGTGAGAGACGAGTTGAGCATCGCGTGCCTCTAAATGTTCCATTATTGTTCATGTGTGTTTTATTTAATATCTTATGATTGTTGAATAAGTTTTACATCTATTTTTATTCATGTTTGGTTGTGCACATATTTCATAATCAATTTAAATAAACTTGTTCAAATGTTTTCCATAGGATTCACTCGCCAACTTTATGTTGATCCAAAAACCCTTTTACACATGATACAGGTGAACAGGTTGAAGCAAGGAAAACAAAGGATATGCCTTAGAAGAGAACAAAGAAGCTTAGATTGATAGTTAGAACATGTTGTAACATTTATTGTAAATTTCCATTAAATTGTAATTAATGAATATGAAACGCATAATAAATGTCATGAGCTTTGATGATAACCCAATCATGCCCCGATCACCTTTTCCGCTGCGGGTCGGGGTGTCACAGATTGGTATCAGAGCCATGACTATAAGGATATAGGATAGGTTATTAGACCCTTAGAGCCTATACTATAGTCTGCCTAAATTTTAATTGATTAGGTGGTTACATACAAACTTGTGATATTTATTTGTTTCATATTTGTTTACATTTACAGTCGAACATACATGCTTATATACATATTCATTATACCTATATCGATGTTCATGTATTCAATTTATTTTCATACTCTCATTATCCAAAGATTTTGTGCAATTTTCAAATCTCATCAAAGTAAGTTCTGCGACGGGCATGTAGTAACTGGAAGGGTACAAGTACCGGTAGTCGGAACGTCCTGTCTAGGTTGGCATTCGTATAAATCCAATATAACGGACCAGTTTGCCTACCTGGGGACCAACGATGAGAGTACGAAGGACCTATTAGGCCAAAGCATGCCACACCAAACGTCGTTCGAACTAACCCTACTTTGAGGTGTCACCGTGTCTACACCTGGACACATTCCGAATATCACACGTTGTATACATATTTCTCGATTTTCTCCGGGTTTTTGTGTACGCAACCTGGCAAACCCGTGTGAACCATATGAAAAACCGGTATTCATGGGGGCCCACATGATTACACAGGTAAAGTATGGCGGCATGTAGGGCCTAATGGCGAGCAAACCCAAGACATCCTATGGATGTAGTAGATTTATTTTTCTATAATTATTTTATGAATGTTCGTTCCTAATGCGACCCATGAACCCAAAAACATTCAACTCATACTCTTGTCATGTATTTCTTGTAGATGTCTTCTAACCTCGCCCGTAGGAAGACGAGAGCAAGAAAAGCCCGCGAACGCATGGCTGCCTTAATCGCTCAACAAATGGCTGCCGTAATACCCAACATTGTAATTCAAGTTCAACAAGCACTTACCGCTAATCCTGTCAATCAAGCAAACCAAAACATTATCAACTCTCCCCCAAATACCACTAAATGCACCTACAAGCATTTCAAATCATGCGACCCTCCGAAATACAAAGGGACTGAAGGCGTCACCGCTCTCCTCCATTGGTTTGAAGAAATGGAGAATACTTTTCTAAATTGCGATTGCCCTGATGATCGCAAAGTGCGTTATGCTACCGGTCGACTATATGGGATAGCACTTACTTGGTGGAATACAGAGAAGGCCAAACGAGGCGTCGACGATGCTATGACCTTAACTTGGAACGAATTGAAGGAAATGATGACCAGACGATTTTGCCCAAGGAGCGAAATCAAGAAGTTAGAAGATGAATTTTACTCATTGAAGCAAATGGAAGGAGACCACATCACCTACAACAAAAGATTCCTCGAGTTACATCAAATGGTTCCCAACATGTTCACTCCCCTCTACCGTTTGATCGAGCACTACATTCGTGGTCTTCCGTCAAAGATTCAAGACCCTGTAATAAGTGCCAAGCCTGCAACTTTGGAAGCAGCAATGGAGCTAGCAACAGAGCTCACCGAGAACCGAATCCGAAACAAAGACTTCAAGGAGGAGAAGAAGAAGGATAAAGAATCGACTGAAACCTCCGACTCCACCCAAACCGAATCCCCTTCTCAACCCAATCCTAAGAGAAGAAGAGACGGGCAACTTTTCGCTGCTACCCAACGAAATCAACCAGTTTTACACGCTATACCCATCCGAGCTATCCCAATCACCCAAGTGGCACCCGACTCAGCTTACCCAAATAAGAAACCATATCTTGGACCTCACCCTCGATGCAACAACTGTTTTTATCACCATCCTCATACCCTACCTTGTCGTCTATGTGCAACTTGTGGACGCTATGGTCATTTGAGCAATGTTTGTCGCACCTTTCAAGACCAAACCTTTTCCCCTACTCAAACCATAAACCAAACCTATCAACAACCCCAATACCCCATGTTCCCATATGCTCGAGCTTGTTTCAATTGTGGCGACCCTACCCACTTTAGAAACATATGCCCTCAATTGGTTAACGTCATCAACACTCAAGACCAATCAAACCCAGTTAACCAAGTAAACCAAGAAAACCCAAACACTAGGCCACCAGCAAGAGGAAGAGTCTTCAATATCAACGCCAATCCTGTCGAAGATAATGACGGCCCAAGCGAAGATACTCAACTAGTCCTCTTCGCCGAAGATCCAGATTCAACTCCTATCGTTTAGTTTTATGTTTTTCTTTATTACATAGAACCAAACATAACTTAAGGATAAAGCCAATGAAACTTTGACGAGAATACGGTGGATACGCCGCTGGTACTTCCTATATATAAGTATTCTTGTCAAAGGATCAGAAGCATTATCTGGCGGTTATGAGAGGTTCCATGTGTAGACTGTTAGAGTAATTATTGTATATATATATTATATATTGTTTTCAGTATATGCTTTTGCCGAGGCCGCACCCATCCATCGAGGTTGAGCTTGATCCCCATTTTATTATGCGGTTGATCTTGGCGTGCCCGCACGATCGGCTCCATTTGATTGAGCCTTGATCGGTCATTTCATTTTACATTTCAATACATGCAATACGCTCGGCTCCGTTTGATTGAGCCTTGAGCGCACAGTTCAATTTACATTTCCAGTTCATGCAATACGTTCGGATCCGTTTGATTAAGCCTTGAGCGCACATACATTTTCATTATCAGTATCTTGCGGTTGTGGTGTTTGTTGTAGAGTCGCATAGAACTAATCATAACATGCGGATAAAGTCAATGAGAATTTGACAAGAATATGGTGGATACGCCGCTGGTACTTCCTATATATAAGTATTCTTGTCAAATGATCGGAGGCATTATCAGGCGGTTATGAGAGGTTCCATGCATAGGCTGTTTGTGTGATTGTTGTTTAGATTAAGTGGTTCATTTTCAGTACATGCAATACGTTCGGCTCCGTTTGATTGAGCCTTGAGCGCACATACAATTTCAATTTCAGTACATGCAATACGTTCGGCTCCGTTTGATTGAGCCTTGAGCGCACAGACAAATTCATTATCAGTATCTTGTGGTTGTGGTGTTTGTTGTAGAGTCACATAGAACTAATCATAACATGCGGATAAAGTCAATGAGAATTTGACAAGAATATGGTGGATACGCCGCTGGTACTTCCTATATATAAGTATTCTTGTCAAATGATTGGAGGCATTATCAAGCGGTTATGAGAGGTTCCATGCATAGGCTGTTTGTGTGATTGTTGTTTAGATTAAGTGGTTCATTTTCAGTACATGCAATACGTTCGGCTCCGTTTGATTGAGCCTTGAGCACACAGACAATTTCATTTTCAGTACATTCAATACGTTCGGCCCCGTTTGGTTGAGCCTTGAGCGCACAGACATTTCATTTTCAGTACATGCAATACGATCGGCTCCGTTTGATTGAGCCTTGATCGCATAGATATATTTCATTTCAGTAGTTTATGTTTGTTGTATTGGTTGTAGAGTTATAGGACTAATCATAATTCACTGATAAAACCAATGAAAATTTGACAAGAATATGGTGGGTGCGCCGCTGGTACTTCCTATATATAAGTATTCTTGCCAAAGGATCAGAGGCATTATCAGGCGGTTATGAGAAGTTCCATGTAGGATTTAGTATTGCCTTGGTTGGAATTTGTGTTACATTTATATCATCATGCTATTTAAAGAGATTGGATTGTGTTCCATTTCTACATAAACTAACCTCTCCATCATAACAAACGAGAGAGGAACTTCCACCATTCAAACATATATGCTATCAGAATGTGGATTCAATTATTTGCTGTTGTGTTTATTCATGTTCGAATATTAGCTGTTGTGTTTATTTATGTTCAAATATCAGCTGTTGTGTTTTTATTTATGTTCCATGTAGGTTGTAGTGTTAGAAGTTTTGCCTTAGGATATAACCATACTTTCCCAAACGTATCTAAACTCTTATGCATGATATCATTTTTAGCAAATCATTTCTGCTTATCAATACTTATACAGTAGGCAACAAAAAGCGATTCCTGAATAGGGTACTTAACCCTTACAAGGAACGTTACCGCCTCGAACAAAAACTTAAACCCTTATTTTTCTAAGCATACAACTGTCAAACTAAACATCATCATCTTTTTAGTCAAAATATATCATTATTTAAATTTCGGGACGAAATTTCTAAAAAGCAGGGGATACTGTAACATCCGTCAAAAACGGATTTACCAAACCCGCTCTGTTTATCAACCGAACAGTCAGTCAAAAATTTTGTTGCCAATTAAATGCCCAAAATAATTTTAAACGATGCATAATCGATTATTATACGGGAATATATATTTAGTTTTTGAAAAACTGTTGAAAATCGCAAAATAAAAATAAAAGGTCTCTGCCGGGTTTCGAACCCGGGTCTGTACCGGTTCAACATCAACCTTAACACACCACACACAAACCACTGCGCCACTTGTATTGTTTGTTAAATATTGGAATCATTTAATTCATAAAGTGATGTTACGAATTCAAAACCGGCGCCCAAAAGTTCAGTCGTCGGAATCCCGGTAATCTCGCGAGCTTTTAACAACATTTTCAGTTATAACGTAAACTATTATTAGGACATCGGTTATAACCGACGTTTGAGTCCGCGACACCTTCTATAACCGCCGGAGTTTTTATAACTTATGAATCCAGTCGGAAATCAGACCAAGTTCTTCGACGATTTGCCCTATAAATTCACCCACAACCCACTGCAAACCTTTTCGCTCAAAACCACACCTTTTCTCGGCATAATTCCACTCGCCGGAATTATTCTGTTCGTCGCCGGAAAACCGGTTTCCTCATTTCTGAGCCTTACTAAACCATTTGAACTTATACCGAAGTCACCCACATATTTTGTAAGCTTTCTGAAGTTTCTCTGCTGCAAGACACTCGTCGCCGGAGCCTATTGCTGTCGCCGGAGTTCTGCCGGAAAACAGAGGAAGATAGTCGGTATACCTCTTCGCCTAATTTCTTTTTCTTCTTACTTATATCACACCGTAATGAACTGAAACACACTAAAGATCATGTTTTAAACTTCGAACCAGTCTGTTGTCGATTCTGGTTATAACTCAGCGAAGAAGACGAAGTCATGGAACGTATATGTATAATTAAAATCAGGATATTACTCGGGTTAGACACACAGTCCAGCGGTGGACTGTGTGCACATTAAACATACAAACGTCTCGAGTTCGAATCCAGTTTCACACACGCTGCCTTAATAAAAATGATTTTTTTGATTAACCGAACCGGAGTCATACTGATATATGTTAGTATATTAATAACCGGAATAATAACCAAGTTAGACACACAGTCCAGCGGTGGACTGTGTGTATGTTTATATCACAGGTCACGAGTTCGAGTCCGGGCTACTGCACCGACTCGGACAATTATCTATTCTTTTTAAATAAGACAGAAAATGAAATAACTAAATTGTGTTTAAGTATAATAAAAATCAGTAAAGTTAACAAGTTGCACACACAGTCCAGCGGTGGACTGTGTGTTAGTTTAAGCCACAGGTCCCGGGTTCGAGACCTGTGGAGTGCACCGTCCGATTCGCTTAAACTGTTTTTAGAATAAAATGATTTTCGGTTTAAACTAATTAATGTATAAATATAATTAAAATCAGATATATGACGGGTTAGACACGTAGCTCAGTTGGTAGAGCTGCGTGCACGCGTACGGGAGGTCTCGGGTTCGAGCCTCACTCAGCGCACATCAATACGCACTCGAACCGGTCAACGGTCAGGTCAACGGTCAACGGTCAAGTCAACGGTCAGAAAAAATTCAAATTTTTTTTATTATTTTTATTTAATTATTTTAATTAAAAATCAATTAAAAATACTTAAAAATAACATTTTTAAGGTTAGAAAATAGCCTCAAACTCACAAAAATACACCCAACAATCCTACTAAAATAGATTAATAAAATCCGTTTACTTACCAAACCATAATGCGATTTATCTAGGTTAATCTCACTCGTGGTTAAAACCACTTCGCGTGCATTCAACATGATCAACCGAACGCACCCACTGTGAGTGAATCTTACAACTCCCCCTTTTAAATTACACGTTTTGGGGTGTGTCATGTGTTATAAAAATAATTAACTTGTTTATTTAAACTTGTGCCATACCACATCATGATCTAAACTTAGATTGTTATATTGTTGTGATTACTTATTTCCTTTTGTCAAATTATATGAAACTCATTCATTAAGCCCATCAGTTCCTCGTGGGAGACGAGTTGAACAACGCGTGCCTCAAATCGAATTCATTATTGTTCATGTGTGTATCATTGAGTTTATATTGTTTGTAGTTGTGTCATTCATATTATCATGATTATGCAATTCATTCATTAGGCCCCTCAGTTCCTCGTGAGAGACGAGTTGAGCATCGTGTGCCTCTAAATGTTCCATTATTGTTCATGTGTGTTTTATTTAATATCTTATGATTGTTGAATAAGTTTTACATCTATTTTTATTCATGTTTGGTTGTGCACATATTTCATAATCAATTTAAATAAACTTGTTCAAATGTTTTCCATCGGATTCACTCGCCAACTTTATGTTGATCCAAAAACCCTTTTACACATGATACAGGTGAACAGGTTGAAGCAAGGAAAACATAGGATATGCCTTAGAAGAGAACAAAGAAGCTTAGATTGATAGTTAGAACATGTTGTAACATTTATTGTAAATTTCCATTAAATTGTAATTAATGAATATGAAACGCATAATAAATGTCATGAGCTTTGATGATAACCCAATCATGCCCCGATCACCTTTTCCGCTGCGGGTCGGGGTGTGACATTTAGTCCGTTAACACAGTTATGACATATTTTTTCCATTTGTGATCTATTAGAGCACAATATGGTCCGTTTAGATATATATGACCTATTAGTTCCCGATGTGAATCTTTAATGACCAATATATTCCGTCAAGACATTTATGACCTACTATTGCTTGTTTTGATCCGTTAACGCCCGATAAAGTCAATGAAGAAATATATGACCTATAATTGCTCGTTTTGATTCATTAAAGCCCAATGTGGTTCGTTAATAACTATATGAACTACTATTCTTATTGTGATTTATTAAGGCCCGATATCGCCCGATAAAAGATTTATGACCTATAATTGCCCGTTGTGATCAACTAAACCCAAATACGGTCTGTTAAGATTACGACCTATTGTATTCCGTTGTGATCCATACAGGCCTAAGAAGTTCCATTAAGACACATATGACCTACCGTTGCACGTTGTGATCCAATAATTCATAATATGGTCCATCAAGACATAAATGACATACTATTGCACGATGTGATCCATTATCACTCGATGTAGTCTATAGAGACATATATTACATACTGTTCATGTTCTTATATGAACTATGATTTCCTGTTTTGATCTATTAGTGCCGGATATGGTCGTTAAGACATAGATGACCTACTAGGGCCCAATATGGTACGTTAAGAGGTGGTGAACGATTAAGGCCTAATATTGTTCGTAAATAAATATATGATCTATTATTGCTTGTTGTTATCCAATAAAGCTCAATATAGTTCGTTTTGACATGTATCGCCTATTATTGCCTGTAGTGATCTATTAAGGCCTAATATGGTCTGTTAAGACATTTATTAACCTAAAATTGCCCGTTATGATTCATTAAGGCCAAATGCGGTCCGTTAAGACATATATGACAAGCTATACCTTTTGTGATTTACTAAGGCCCAGTATTGTCTATCAAGACATTTATGAACCTAATATTGGCCGATGTGATACATCAAAGTCCAATATGGTCCGTTAAGAATATGACGCATTCCTGTTATGATCATTTAGGCCCATTTTGTCCGTTAACACACTTATAACACACTATTGCCATTTGTGATCAACTAAAGCAATATAGGACCGTTGTGATTCATTAATGACCAATATATTCCGTCAAGACATTTATGACCAACTTTTGCTCGTTTTGATCCGTTAAGGCCGGATAAAGTCAATGAAGATATGTATGACCTATGATTGCCCTTTATGATCTATTAGTGCCGCATATCGTCGTTATGACATAGATGACCTACTAGGGCACAATATATTACGTTAATAGGCTGTGATCGATTAAGGCCCAATATTGTACGTTCATAAATATATGACCTATTATTACCCGTTATGATCCATTAAAGCCCAAAATGGTTCGGTATGACATGTATCGCCTATTATTACCCGTAGTGATCCCTTAAGGCCTTATATGGTCAATTAAGACATATATGATCTACGATTGCCCGTTGTGATTCATTATGGCAAAATATGGTCCGTTAACACATATATGACATGCTATACCTTTTGTGATTTATTTAGGCCCAATATGGTCTTTTAAGACATATATTAACCTAATATTCCTGATGTGATACATTAAATTCCAATATGCTCCGTTAAGAATTTGAAGCATTGCTGTTATGAGCCATTTAGGCCCATTTAGTCCGTTAACACAGTTATGACATATTATTGCCATTTGTGATCCATTAAAGCACAATAGGTCCGTTAAGATAAATATGACCTACTAGTTCCCGTTGTGATTCATTAAGGACCAATATATTCCGTCAAGACATTTATGACCTACTGTTGCTTGTTTTGATCCGTTAACGCCCGATAAAGTCAATGAAGAAATATATGACCTACGATTTCCTGTTGTGATCTATTAATGCCCAATATAGTCCGATACGACATATATGACCTACTATTGCTCGGTTTTATTCATTAAGGCCCAAATGGTTCGTTAAGAATTATATATGACCTACAATTGCTTGTTTTGATTCATTAAGGCCCAATGTGGTCCGTTAATAACTATATGTCCTACTATTTTGTTGTGATTCATTAAGGCCCGATAAAAGATTTATAACCTATTATTTCCCGTTGTGATCAACTAAACCAAAATACGGTCTGTTAAGAATACGACTTATTGTATTCCGTTGTGATCCATACAGGCCTAAGAAGTTCCATTAAGACACATATGACCTACCGTTGCACCTTGTGATCCAATAATGCATAATATGGTCCATCAAGACATAAATGACGTACTATTGCATGATGTGATCCATTATCACTCGATGTGGTCTATGGAGACATATATTACATAGTGTTCATGTTCTTATATGAACTATGATTTCATGTTTTGATCTATTAGTGCCGGATATGGTCGTTAAGACATAGATGACCTACTAGGGCCCAATATGGTACGTTAAGAGGTGGTGAACGATTAAAGCCCAATATTGTACGCAAAGAAATATATGGTCTATTATTGCCCGTTGTGATCCATTAAAGCTCAATATAGTTCGTTTTGACATGTATCACCTATTATTGCCCGTATTAAGGCCTTATATGGTCAATAAGACATATATGATCTAAAATTTCCCATTGTGATTCATTAAGGCCAAATGCGGTCTGTTAGGACTATATGACATGCTATACCTTTTGATTTACTAAGGCCCATATTGTCTGTCAAGACATTATGAACCTAATATTTCCCGATGTGATACATCAAGTCCAATATGGTCCTTAAGATATGTTTCATTCTCGTTATGATACATTTAGGCCCATTTATCCTTTAACACACTATAACACACTATGCCAATTTGTGATCAACTAAAGCAATATACGGCCCGTTGTGTCATTAACGACCAATATTCTGTCAAGACATTTATGACCAACTTTTGCTCGTATTGATCCTTAAACCCCGATAAAGTCAATAACGACAAATACATGCAAATTATATACATTTCCTAAACCCAGAACCATCACTCATAATACGCGGACCGTCATTATTCACAATTAAATCCGGAGAATCAATCCACACAATAAACTCGGTTCCTTTACCCCGGACCCTTAAACTCGGACACATCTAATGTATCCACATAAAACCGGAAGTCCCTTAAACCCACATCAAACATGGTAGCCCGATTCCCCCATAAACTCGGAGTCTACCCCCTATATTATTTAGTAACACCAGACATTATAACCCAATCAAGTTAAACTCGGAACATTCCTACAAAAACATAAATTCGGACTCTTATCAACCACGCTCAAACCCGGACTCAACACATTACTAAATTCGGACTCATCAGATCATGTTAACTCGGAATACACTGTTTAAACCTGGCAAATCATGAACACATAAACCTAGACTCGGACAAAAACATATATTGCAATTTCAAAAACATAAGTGTCTTACAAAACTCGATACATGTGACCTCCTTAAACCCGGATAATCAAACGAACAAACACAGTTTCTATTCTATGAAACAGTTCCTACAATCGAAACCCTAATTCACAATAAACAGCAGATACTACATATTATTAACACAGGTTGGCAATACTATTATCAATTACATCCTAACACACATTAACAATGCGCATTCATACAAAGAACACAATCATTCAAGCATAAACAAGTAAACACAAGGTCATTGTTTGGATTGTTAAGGTTTTGCAAGAATATCAAAAGAACAAGAATCATCATAAACATGAACACATACCTTTGTTTCTATCTAGTGTTTGTTCTAAGAGGATTGGAATGATCAAGATTAAGGATGGAGAATTGTTGCAAAGCCAAATGATTAGAGAAGGATTTGAGAGAAAGAGATGAACTGCCGTACAATGAATTGTGAGAGGTGATTAGGGTTACAGGAGTTTTATTAAGGTTTCACAAATGCTCTAAACACCCTCTAACTATATAACTTTCCTAATAAGCACATAATAACATGTAATTTAACTTTTAAGCATGTAGTTCACGTATTTATCATGTAGTACATAAGTTTCCTATAAACCATTCATTTAAAATTATTATTATCCGTGTTAGTCGCCATGCCCAAGAATTAACATGTATGTTTCCGGTAATTCCCCGAATTACCAACGTAGATCCATTTAACTAACCCTAGTTAAAGGCAATGCTATAAACGTGTGTATAAATTAACCGGGGTTAGGTTAAACTATTAACCTGAAATTACGGGTTGTCACACTAAGAAGTTCCATTAAGACACATATGACCTACCGCTACACATTGTGATCCAATAATGCATAATACGGTCCATAAAGACATAAATGACGTACTATTGCACGTTGTGATCCATTATAACTCGATGTGGTCTATAGAGATATTACATACTATTCATGTTCTTATATGAACTATGATTGCCTGTTGTGATCTATTAGTGCCGGATATGGTCGTTAAGACATAGATGACCTACTAGGGCCCAATATGATAGGTTAAGAGGTGGTGAACGATTAAGGCCCAATATTGTACGCTAAGAAATATATGATCTATTATTGCCCGTTGTGATCCATTAAAGCTCAATATAGTTCATTTTGACATGTATCGCCTATTATTGCCCATAGTGATCCATTAAGGCCTTATATGGTCAATTAAGCCATATATGATCTACGATTGCCTATTTTGATTCATTAAGGCCAAATATGGTCTGTTAAGACATATATGACATGCTATACCTTTTCTAATTTATTAAGGCCCAATATGGACAGTTAAGACATTTATTAACCTAATATTCCTGATGTGATACATTAAAGTCCAATATGGTCCGTTAAGAATATGACGCATTCCCGTTATGATCCATTTAGGCCCATTTAGTCCGCTAACACATTTATAAAACAATATTGCCATTTGTGATCAATTAAAGCAATATATGGCCCATTGTGAATCATTAACGACCAGTATATTCGTCAAGACATTTATGACCAACTGTTGCTCGTTTTGATCCATTAAAGCCTGATAAAGTCAATGAAGATACATATGATCTATCATTGCCCGTTATGATCTACTATTGCAGAATATGGTCGTTAAGACATAGATGACCTACTAAGGCACAATATAATACGTTAGTAGGTTGTGATCGATTAAGGCCCAATATTGTATGTTAAGAAATATATGACCTATTATTTCCTGTTGTGATCCAATAAAGCCCAATATGGTTCGTTATGACATATATCGCCTATTATTGCCCGTAGTGATCCATTAAGGCCTTATATGGTTAATTAAGACATACATGATCTACGATTACCCGTTGTGATCATTAAGACCAAATGTGGTCCGTTAAGACATATATGACATGTTATACCTTTAGTGATTTATTAAGGCCCAATATGGTATGTTAAGACATTTATTAACCTAATATTCCTGATGTGATACTTAAAATTCCAATATGCTACGTTAATAATTTGACGTAATGCCAGTTATGATCAATTTAGGCCCATTTAGTCCGTTAACACACTTATGACATATTATTGCCATTTGTGATCCATTAAATCACAATATGGTTCATTAATAATATATATATATATATATATATATATATATATATATATATGACCTACTAGTTCACGTTGTGATTCATTAAGGACCAATATATTCTGTCAAGACATTTATGATCTACATTCCTCGTTTTGATCCGTTAACGCCCGATAAAGTCAATGGAGAAATATACGACCGTCGATTGCCTATTGTTTTCTATTAATGCCCAATGTAGTCCGATAAGACATATATGACCTACTATTGCTCGGTTTTATTCATTAAGTAAAAAAATGGTTCGTTAAGAATTATATATGACCTACAATTCCTCATTTTAATTCATTAAGGCCCAATGTGATCCGTTAATAACTATATGACCTACCATTCTTGTAGTGACAATTAAGGCCCGATATCTTCCGATAAGAGATTTGTGACCTATTATTGCCTGTTGTGATAAACTAAACCCAAATACGGTCTGTTAAGATTACGACCCATTGTATTCCGTTGTGATCCATATAGGCTTAAGAAGTTCCATTGGGACACATATGATCTACAATTGCCCGTTTTGATTCATTAAGGCAAAATACGGTCTGTTAAGACATATATGACATGCTATACCTTTTGTGATTTACTAAGGCCCAGTATGGTCTGTCAAGACATTTATGAACCTAATATTGCCCGATGTGATACATTAAAGTCCAATATGGTCCGTTAAGAATATGACACATTCCCGTTATGATCCATTTAGGCCCAATTAGTCCGTTAACACACTTATAACACACTATTGCCATTTGTGATCAATTAAAGCAATATATGGCCCGTTTTGATTCATTAAGGACCAATATATCCCGTCAAGACATTTATGACCTACTGTTGCTCGTTTTGATCCGTTAAAGCCCGATAAAGTCAATGAAGTTATATATGATCTACGATTGCCCGTTGTGATCTATTAGTGCCGAATATGGTCGTTAAGACATAGATGACCTACTAGGGCACAATATAATACGTTAATAGGTTGTGATCGATTAAGGCCCAATATTGTACGTTAAGAAACATATGACCTATTATTTCCCGTTATGAACCATTAAAGCTCAATATGGTTCGTTATGACATGTATCGCCAATTATTGTCCATAGTGATCCATTAAGGCCTTATATGGTCAATTAAGACATATATGATCTACGATTGCCCGTTGTGATCATTAAGAACAAATGTGGTCCGTTAAGACATATATGACATGCTATACCTTTTGTGATTTATTAAGGCCCAATATGGTCCGTTAAGACATTTATTGACCTAATATTCCTGATGTGATACATTAAATTCCAATGTGCTCCATTAAGTATTTGACGCAATGCCCGTTATGAACCATTTAGGCCTATTTAGTCTGTTAACACAGTTATCACATACTATTGCCATTTGTGATCCATAAAGCACAATATGGTCCGTTAAGATATATATGACCTACTAGTTCACATTGTGATTCATTAAGGACCAATATATTCCGTCAAGACATTTATGACCTACTATTCCTCGTTTTGATCCGTTAACGCCCGATAAAGTCAATGGAGAAATATATGACCTTCGATTTCCTGTTGTGATCTATTAATGCCCAATGTAGTCCGATAAGACATATATGACCTACTATTGCTTGGTTTTATTTATTAAGGCTCAATGTGGTTCGTTAAGAGGTATATATGACCTATAATTGCTCGTTTTGATTCTTAAGGCCCAATGTGATTCATTAATAATTATATGACCTACTATTCTTGTTGTGATTCATTAAGGCACGATATCGTTCGATAAGAGTTTTGTGACCTATTATTGCCCGTTGTGATCAACTAAACCCAAGTACGATCTGTTAAGATTATGACCTATTGTATTCCGTTTTGATCCATATAGGGCTAAGAAGTTCCAGTAAGACACATATGACCTACCATTGCATGTTGTGATCCATTAATGCATAATATGGTCCAACTAGACATAAATGACGTACATTTGCACGTTGTGATCCATTATCACTCGATGTGGTCTATGGAGACATATATTATATATCGTTCATGTTCTTATATGAACTATGATTGCCCTTTGTGATCTATTAGTGCTCGGAAATGATCGCTAAGACGTAGATGACCTACTAGGGCCCAATATCGTACGTTAAGAGGTGGTGAACGATTAATGCCCAATATTATACGCTAAGAAATATATGATCTTTTATTGCCCGTTGTGATCCATTAAAGCTCAATATAGTTCATTTTGACATGTATCGCCTATTATTGCCTGTAGGGATCCATTAAGGCCTTATATGGTCAATTAAGACATATATGATCTACAATTACATGTTGTGAATCATTAAGGCCAAATACGGTCCGTTAAGACATATATGACATGCTATACCTTTTATGGTTTACTAAGGCCTACTATGGTCTGTCAAGACATTTATGAACCTAATATTGCCCGATGTGATACATTAAAGTCCAATATGGTCCGTTAAGAATTTGACGCATTCCCGTTATGATCCATTTAGGACCATTTAGTCCGTTAACACACTTACAACACACTATTGCCATTTGTGATCAATTAAAGCAATATATGGCCCGTTGTGATTCATTAAGGACCAATATATTCCGTCAAGACACTTATGACCTACTGTTGCTCGTTTTGATCCGTTAATGCTCGATTAGGTCAATGAAGATATATATGACCTAAAAAACCTAATTCTCTCTCCCCTAATGGGGATTTTGGAGAATCTTCTTTGTTCTTCATCCTAAGCTGATTTGTGTCTAATAATTATGCAGTTTCTTAAGCAAATCTAATCTTTTGATTATTATCTACATACAATTATCTATAATCACCAAGATCCGATCAGTTTTTAGGGTTTTTTTCTGTTTTTCTTCAAAATCATAAAGCTTAGAACTTTTCAGATTTCCTGATTTATTATAAGGTCTGTGATTGATCGCGATTAGCATTTGTTAATTTAGCTAGATTGATACGAACCCTTCTAATTTATCTAGGATTGACGATTGTTTTCTAGGGTTTTAGGGATTGGGGTTTTTCTTCTTTTTCTGGTTCGTGGTTATTCTTGGGGTATCTTGAGTTTTCAGTTGCATGGTTGATCAGTATTATTGTTAATGGAGAGAGCTGATGATTCTGATGGGGATGATCGTCTCAAATCAAACAACTTGGCTGACAAGATCAAGAAAATTGATGTGCCTATCAAGGGTATTCTGAAAAAGCCAACTTCTGTCACAAACATTCCTTCGAATGGTAAGGATATGAATGTTTTGGTCAGTGATAGTGTTCTAAATTTAAATCAGGATGATTATGCTAAACCCGATAAGTATGAGTTTAAGGTGGATACTGATTTCAATTCGTGTGATGCTGATAATGTATTTAAACCCTCGGATAGTAGCTTTTGGCTGGAACAAATTCGTTTACTGATAAATTAAAAGGAGACCAGATTCCTAATAAGGTGAACTTTCGGTTTCTTGAAAATTTTGAATGCCATGGTGATGCTGATGTCACAATCCCGATAGAATCGGTTAAAAAGGTTCAGGAAAAGTGTAGTATTGTTCTATTTGGTTATTTCTTGGGGAAGAGAATAGCATTTCCTGTAGTGGAATATTTTGTTAAAAACCAATGGTGCAAATATGGGCTGCAGAAAAGCATGATGAATGCTCGGGGCTTTTTCTTCTTCAAGTTTGATTCAGTTAAAAGTATGGAACAAGTGCTTCAAGATGGTCCATGGTTAATACGTAATGTTCCTTTTTTCTTAAAGCCTTGGTCTTCAAAATCGGAGATAAAGAAGGAGGAACAAAAAAAGATTTCGGTGTGGGTCAAGATGCCTGATGTTCCCCTGGTGGCGTACACTGAAGATGGATTGAGTTTGATAGCATCCAGAATTGGAGTTCCGAAAACTTTGGATAATGAAACTTCTAATATGTGTCTATAATCTTGGGGCAAAAGTAGTTATGCTCGGGCCATTATAGAGTTGGACGCTGAAAAAGATCTAAAGGAGTCTGTTTTCGTTGCTATTCCTAATGTCGAAGAGGGTGGTTTTTTTAATAGTTCTATTAAGGTGGAGTATGAGTGGACTCCTCCTAGATGCCCTACGTGTTGTGTGTTTGGACACACATCAGCTAATTGCCCTAAACAAAGCCATAAAAAAGTCCATGAGGAATTAAAGGCAAATGTGGGAAAGGAGAAGCAGCTTGTTGAGGATGATGGTTTTACTAGGGTGGGAAACAAAAAGAAAGCTAATAAAAAAGGAGTTGTAATAAAAAAAAGACAAAGTTTGAGTATAGGCCTATTAAAAAAACAAGATAACCTGAATTCCAAGGAGCCTAATGATCGTCCTGGTACATCTAATTCTGGTCATACTCGAAGCAATATCTATAGCCCAGCACCAACGAGTAATATTAACCTCGGAAATTCTTTTGGGTGTCTCAGCTCTAGTAGTGGAACGAATGATGGGGAGGAATCAGATTGTGAGGAGGTGATAGAGATTAATGATACATCAAACTTTATGCAAGCAAATAAGATTAAATCAGGGGCAAGCACTCCTGCTGACAAGGTTCTTAATGGATAGCATCGCTTGTTGGAACATTAGGGGGTTGAACCGACCTCTGAAACAAAAAGAGGTTCGTAGCGTTATTAATGAAAACAAGGTTCAGGTGTGTGCTATTTTTGAATCTCATGTTAATGTTTCGAATCTTTTGGATGTTTGTAATAGAATTTGTCGTACTTGGAGATGGTCCTCTAACAGTAATCTGTGTTCTAAAGGTACTCGTATTCTCTTGGGTTGGAATAGTGATGTTGTTGACGCTATGGTCTTATCTAGTACGCCTCAAGTCATGCATGTTTAGCTTGTTTCCAAGGGTATAAACAAAGCTATGTTTTGCTCCTTTGTTTATGCGGATAATTATTATGTTGAAAGACGAAATTATGGGATAGTTTATCTTTGCATAAACAGTTTGTTAAAAATAAGCCGTGGGTAATTATGGGCGATTTCAACTCTTCTTTGTCTCTTGAGGATGAAGCTATGGGTGCCTCTAAAGTTACAACGGGAATGCGAGACTTCAAAGAATGTGTTGAGAAGCTTGAAGTGTTTGATGTGAATAGTTAGGGGTTTCACTATACATAGAGCCAAAAGCCAAAGAAAGGAGTTGGCATTCTGAAAAGATTGATCGTGTTATGGCAAACGTGTATTTTACGGATGAGTTTCCTAGTGCTTGTGTGGTTTTTCAACCATATAGAATCTCAGATCATTCTCCTTGCCTTCTGAAGATTCCGGATACAAAAGTGAATAAACCTAAACCCTTCAAATTTCCTTTTTTTTTGTTTACAAGAAAGAGTTTGGAGATATTGTTAAGTCTGAATGGTTGAAACATGTTGATGGGGTCCCTATTTTTAAAGTGGTGAAAAGATTGAAAGCTCTCAAACACCCTATTCGTAGCCTCCTCTACAAGCAAAGTAATAATCTTCATACTAAGGTTAAGGCTTTAAGGGACGAGTTGGATGAGGTTCAGAAGAAAATTTCTCAACAACCGGCTGATGAGATGCATAGAAAGCGAGGATCAAATATCTTGATTTGGTATCTAGATGCTTTACTTGATGAAGAACGTTTCTTGAAGCAAAAGTCTAAGGTGGATTGGTTAAAGGTGGGTGACGCAAATTCAATGTTTTTTCACAATTCAGTTAAATGTAAGAAGTATCGGAGCCGTATTGATGTTATTAAAATGTTGGGGAAATTTTTACGAAGGCAAGGAAGTTCCAAATGCTTTTGTAAACCATTTTCATGCGTTTCTTGGTCAAAAGGGAGATACTACTCGTATGCCGACTCCGGATTTATTTCCGAATGTGTTGGATGTTCAGGTGGCTGATCATATGGCTCGTGAAGTTACAATTGCTGAAGTTAAATCAGCCATGTTTTCTATTGATGCGACAAAACTCCGGGCTAGATGGATATTCTTGTGGTTTTTTCAAAAAGGCTTGGCCGATTGTGGGTAATGATGTATGCGCTGCTATTATAGATTTCTTTACTTCAAAATGGATGCTTCAAGAGGTTAATCATACTATAATTGCTCTTACTCATAAGGTTATTACCCCGAGCTGTGTTACGGATTATAGGCCCATTTCTTGTTGTAATGTTATTTATAAGTGTATTACTAAAATTCTTTCTACGAGAATTTTAGAGGGTCTTGACAAGGTGGTGAGTCTGAACCAGTCAGCTTTTGTGCCTGGTAGAAGAATTTCAGACAATATTCTCCTAGTGCAAGAGCTTATGCATAATTATCATACGGATATCAGGTCGCCTAGATGTGCTTTAAGGTTGACATCCAGAAGGCGTATGATACGGTTGACTGGGATTTTCTTGATGCTATTTTGAAGGGGTATGGTTTTCATCATGATATGATTGATTGGATAATGAAGTGTATCACTTCCTCTTCTTTTTCTATTAGCATAAATGAAATATCTTTGGCTATTTCAAAGGAAAACGGGGTCTTAGACATGAGGACCCATGTCCCCATACTAGTTTACCCTAGTCATGGAAGTTCTAACTTCTATGCTTAAGTTAGCTACTTCTATTGATTCCTCTTTCAGGTTTCATAAAAGGTGCGATTATCAGAGGATTGTTAACCTGTGTTTTGCATATGATCTCTTTCTGTTTTCTAGAGGCGAGGTTGATTCTGTGAAGATTATTATGGAGGCGCTGAAGGAGTTTAAGGATATGTCCGGTTTGAATCCCAATCTTAATAAGAGTACAACTTTTTTCTGCAATGTTCCTAGTCTAGTGAAGGGAAATATTCTTTCTATCATGCCTTTTGAGGCAGGTTCTCTTGTGATAAGGTATCTTGGTGTCCCTTTAATTGCTTCTAGACTTTTACACTCTGATTGCAAGTTGCTAGTGGAACGTATGGAGAATAGAATTATGGATTGGAAAGTTAACACTCTTTCATTTGCGGGTCGGCTTCAACTGGTTATTTCTGTTCTCTGTGCTTTCTATATTTATTGGGCTTCGGGGTTTAGTCTTTCATTAGTATTATCAAACAGCTTGAGCAGAAATTGAGAAGTTTTTTATGGAGTCAAGGGCGTTTTGTCAAAGGTAAAGCAAAACTCTCGTGGAATATTGTTTGTTTACCAAAGAAAGAAGGAGGTTTGCGGATAAGGCGTGTGGCTGATGTTAATAAAGCTTTAATAGCATTACACGTTCTTAGCATCATTTCTCGGAGACCTTCTCTTTGGGTTGAATGGGTTTACTCATATCACTTGCAAGGTAGAAGTTTTTGGAATATCCCTAATCAAAATAATATTTGTTGGAGTTGGAGGAAGCTGCTGCAAATGAGACCGATTGTCAGAAACTTTTTTGTGTCGGTTATAGGCAATGGTGAGAACACGTTTTTATGGTATGATAATTGGAATGAGCATTGTCCTTTAAACTCATTTGTTACTCCTAGGCAAATGTCGAGGGAGGGGCTATCTATATCTTCAAAAGTGGCTGATGTGTTTATTGATAATTGATGGGTCTGGCTAGAAGCGTGGTGTGATATGTTTCCCATTCTCTTTCAGCCACCTACGATTAGTATTAGTCCCCATAAAATAGATGCGATTTTGTGGAAGAAGGAAGCTAATGTTTGCGAGCCATTCTCAATGAAAGTGGCTTGGGAATCTCTTAGACGTTCGGATTCAGTGGTAGATTGGTATAAATTGATATGGTCTACGTTTAATATTCCGAGACATACTTTCCTATGTTGGCTGATTTGTAGGAAGAAGCTTGCGACTCAAGATCGGATTCAGGTGTGGAATAACGCTTCGGTAACATGAATTTGATGTGTTGTCTTCTTTGTTATAGGGATTTGGAAATGCATGCTCATCTCTTCTTTGAATGTCCTTATTCCAATCGGATCTGGAGTTCTATCAGGAATAAAATTGACATGAATCAAGTTGACAGGAAGTGGGACGATGTAGTGTCTTGGATTATTCCTAAGGCTAATTCGAAACAAGCCATTTGGGTCGTCCTCAAGCTTGTTGTCGCTGCTATTGCTTATTTCGTGTGGCAAGAAAGGAACACGAGATTCTTCAACAACCAATTGAGGCCTCCGGAGCAATTGGAAGAAAAAATTGTGGAGACGATTCGATTGAAGTTATATTTATTTAAATTCAAGTTAAACGATCGGGTTGCAAGGCTTTTGAAGATCTGGAAGATTTCGTTGTTGGAAGAGTTTGATAATACCTAGATATGAGCTGATGTATAGTATTTACGTATTTTGCATTTGTTGGTTGTTTTGCTCTTGGAGCTTGTTTATTTTAGTGTGGCATGTCACACTACTGAACTAGAATGGTTTTCTTCCATTCTACTTGTTTTTATATTGATAGTAACACAATCACCGGGGTATACCCTTTTACCAAAAAAAAAGATATATATGACCTACGATTGCCCGTTGAGATCTATTAGTGCCGAATATGGTCGCTAAGACATAGATGACCTACTAGGGCACAATATAGTACGTTAAGAGGTTGTGATCGATTAACGCCCAATATTGTATGTTAAGAAATATATGACATGTTATTTCCCGTTGTTATACAATAAAGCCCAATATGGTTCGTTATGACATGTATGGCCTATTTTTGCCCATAGTGATCCATTAAGGCCTTATATGGTCAATTAAGCCATATATGATCTACGATTGCCCATTGTGATTCATTAAGGCCAAATATGGTCTGTTAAGACATATATGACATGCTATACCTTTTCTAATTTATTAAGGCCCAATATGGACAGTTAAGACATTTATTAACCTAATATTCCTAATGTGATACATTAAATTCCAATATGCTCCATTAAGAATTTGACGCATTGCCGGTTATGATCCATTTAGGCCCATTAAGTCCGTTAACACAGTTATGACATACTATTGCCATTTGAGATCCATTAAAGCACAATATGGTCCGTTAAGATATATATGACCTACTAGTTCCCGTTGTGATTCATTAAGGACCAATATATTCCGTCAAGACATTTATGACCTTGGATTGCCTGTTGTGATCTATTAATGCCCAATATAGTCCGACAGACATATATGACCTACTATTGCTCGGTTTTATTCATTAAGTCCCAATGTGGTTCATTAAGATATATACTTATATGACCTACAATTGCTCGTTTTGATTCATTAAGGCCCAATGTGGTCCATTAATAACTATATGACTTACTATTCTTGTTGTGATTCATTAAGGCCCGATATCGTCGATAAAAGATTTATGACCTGTTATTGTCCGTTGTGATTAATTAAACCCACATACTGTCTGTTAAGATTACGACCTGTTGTATTCCGTTGTGATCCATATAGGCCTAAGAAGTTCCATTAAGACACATATGACCTACCATTGCACGTTGTGATCCATTAATGCGTAATATGGTCCATCAAGACATAAATGACGTACTATTGCACGTGGTGATCCATTATCACTCGATGTGATCTATGGAGACATATATAACATATTGTTCATGTTCTTATATGACCTATGATTGCCCGTTGTGATCTATTAATGCCGGATATGGTCGCTAAGACATAGATGACCTACTAGGGGCCAATATGGTACGTTAAGAGTGGTGAACGAGTAAGGCCCAATATTTTACGCTAAGAAATATATGATCTATTGTTGCCCTTTATGATCAACTAAACCCATATACGGTCTGTTAAGATTACGACCTATTGTATTTCTTTGTGATCTATATAGGCCTAAGAAGTTCCATTAAGACACATATGATCTACAATTGCCCGTTGTGATTAATTAAGGCCAAATACGGTCCGTTACGACATATATGACATGCTATACCTTTTGTAATTTACTAAGGCCCAGTATGGTCTGTCAAGACATTTATGAACCTAATATAGCCCGATGTGAAACATTAAAGTCCAATATTTCCGTTAAGAATATGACGCATTCCAGTTATGATCCATTTAGGCCAATCTAGTCTGTTAACACACTTATGACATACTATTCCCATTTGTGATCCATTAAAGCATAATATGGTCCGTTAAAAATATATGACCTACTAGTTCCCCGTTGTGATTCATTAAGGACCAATATTTTCCGTCAAGACATTTATGGTCTACTATTGCTCGTTTTGATCCGTTAACGCCCGATAAAGTTAATGAAGAAATATATGACCTACGATTGCCTGTTATGATCTGTTAATGCCCAATATAGTCCGATAAGACATATATGACTTACTATTGCTTTGTTTTATTCATTACTGCCAATACGCTTCGTTAAGATATATATATGACCTACAATTGCTCGTTTTGATTTAAGGCCCAATGTGGTCCGTTAATAACTATATGACCTACTATTCTTTTTGTGATTCATTAAGGCCGGATATCGTCCGATAAGAGACTTATGACCTATTATTGCCCGTTGTGATCAACTAAACCCAAATACGGTCTGTTAAGATTACGACCTCTTGTATTCCGTTGTGATCCATACAGGCCTAATAAGTTCCATTAAGACACATATGACTTACCATTGCACATTATGGTCCATTAACGCATAATATGGTCCCAAGACATAAATGGCGTACTATTGCACGTTGTGATCCATTATCACTCGATGTGGTCTATGGAAATATATATAAAATACTGTTCATGTTCTTATATGACCTATGATTGCCCGTTGTGATCTATTAGTGTCAGATATGGTCGTTAAGACATATATGACCTACTAGGGCCCAGTATGGTACGTTAAGAGGTAGTGAACGATTAAGGCCTAATAGTGTATGCTAAGAAATATATGACCTATGATTACGCGTTGTGATCCGTTAAAGCTAAATATAATTAGGTATGCTATGTATCACATATTATTGCCCGTAATGATCCATTAAGCCTTATATGGTCAATTAAGACATATATGATCTACAATGGTCCGTTGTGATTCATTAAGGCCAAATACAGTCTGTTAAGACATATATGACATGCTATACCTTTTGTGATTTACTAAGGCACAATTTGGTCTGTCAAGACATTTATGAACCTAATATTGCCCGATGTGATACATTAAAGTCCAATATGGTCCGTTAAGAATATGACGCATTCCCATTATGATCTATTTAGGCCCATTTGCCCGATGTGATACATTAAAGTCCAATCTGCGCCGTTAAGAATATAACGCATTCCCGTTATGATCCATTTAGGCCCATTTACTCCGTTAACACACTTACAACACACTATTGCGATTTGTGATTAATAAAAGCAATATATGGTACGTTAAGATATATATGACTTACTAATGCCCGTTGTGATTCATTAAGGACCAATTATTATGTCAAGACATTTATGACCTATTGTTGCTTGTGTTGATCCGTTAACGCCGGATAAAGTCAATGAAGATATATGTGACCTATGATTGCCCGTTGAGATCTATTAGTGTCGAATATGGTCGTTAAGACATAGATGACCTACTAGGGCACAATAACGTTAAGAGGCTGTGATCGATTAAGATCCTATATTGTACATTAAGAAATATATGACCTATTATTTCCCATTGTGATCCATTAAAGCCCAATGTGGTTCGTTATGACGTGTATCGCCTAATATTGCCCGTTGTAATCCATTAAGGCCTTATATGGTCAATTAAGACATATATGATCTACGATTGCCAATTAAGGCCAAATCTGGTCCGTTAAGACATATATGACAACATGCTATACCTTTTGTGATTTATTAAGGCCCAATATGGTCTGTTAAGACATTTATTAACCTAATTTTCCTGATGTGATACATTAAATGTTGGGGCTTTCACATGTTTATCAAGGTCATTTTATCCGTATAAAATGAAAAACGCGGCCGAATAATTATTTAAAACATGTTAGTGTGTTGATAAAAAACTCATTTTTATGTAAAAACTAAAACTCGGATCCATATATGAACGTGCATGCTATCAAAACACAACCATAGGGTGTTTTAAGAAACAACCTTTCAAAGAGCAAAATAGTTGAAGAAGATGAGTATTCTTGAATGGTAATCTTCAAAGATGAAGACCTCAAGCTTGCATACCCCAAGCCTCCAACAAACACCTTTGATTGCTAGGATTTTTCACTTGTAAGAACTCACTTGGAACACCCTCTTGACAACCACCTTTGGCCGAAAATTTTGAGAGCAAAAAAAAGAGTTCTTGCACTTGAAACTTTTTTTTGGTGTGTAAGAAAGTGTGTAAGAATCAAATCAAATCACCAAAATATCCATATATTCTTGTGTGATCTTATGCAAGATCTTGTAAGAGATTGTGTGAATGTTGCATGCAATTTCATTGGTGGAAAATCCACCTTGGGAGACCCATAAGAGGCCGGCCAATAGGGCCTTTTTATTAAAAAAACTCAAAATTTTTCTTTAATTTAAGTCTTGTATTTGATTTATAACTTTTTATAAAATTGTTACAAGACTTTATGCAACATTTCACATCCATTTACAATGTTATTTAACCTGTTAAATAACAAGATAAAATATTCTCTCAAAATAAATTACCATATAATTTATTAGTTTCTCAAGTGCAATTATTTAGAAACCAATTTCTAAATATTCTAAGAGTTAATATTAATTTGTTTGATCATATCATAAATAATATCATAGGTGTTTGTCTAGCTCGTTATTGGGTATGACCCTACTTGGATCATAACATACTAGCCACATCAATTTAATATGTGTCTTGGGCATACCGATTCCAACAATCTCCCACTTTCATAAGATACATAGAAGATTGATGCAAGTAGCAAATACCGCCTAACAACGGTTTACTACCCCTAATACGTATGACTAAGTGCCATTCAATAACATCATCTCCTTCAAGTCCTTACTTGAACATGATTTAGGTGAATCAATCATTTATCCTTTTGTTTCATGATGTCATGTTGAATCCAGAGACATAGGATGATCATTATCTGTTGATTTAACTTTAGCAGGCCTTAGACATCTTACTCTTAACGAATAAGAGTAACAAATCCCATCTTGACTACATACGTCTCTCACAATCACCACGTACCACATCTGAGCTTAGCCTTATGTACTGTCATGTTACGGACATCGAAGACTAGGTCAAGGTAACATTTGGTGAATATCAAGACCCAATATGTATCTCAGGTCAGAGGATACTATGATGTTCGACTTTACTCGAAATCACTTATGATCAATCATGAAAGATTCCATGTAATAATATTTGAGAGCGGGTCAGTCCAATATTTGTATCCCACAAATATCTATGAACTTTGGCAGCAACACTTTGCTCTATATTCATATCTGATGAATATCCACTAATCCAAGTTCATAATAGTCTTACCTTCATATTTGTTCCCACAAATATGATTGACTAGGGACATTTAGAATAATTAACTTATTCATGGATTTAAACATGCTAAAATGGAACATAACTCAAAATACCATAATCATTAAATAAGTCAAAATGACAATCGTTCCAATATCCAAATACAAAGTAGATCAAATCCAATCACTAGAATATCGAAGTCCGAAGGCACAAGTATGATTCTCATGTTTTGGTCTTTCAAGGAGCTTCGTGAGTGGATCCGCAATGTTTTGATCAGTGTGAACTTTGCGAATACATATCTTTCCTTTTTCAACTTCATCCCTTATGTAGTTGAATCTCCATTCTATATGTCTAGTATTTTGGTGTGCACGAGGTTCCTTGATTTGAGCAATCGCACCCTCGTTATCACAAAAGATTTCTAGGGGCCCTGAATGGTAGGGACTACCCCTAGGTCGGCAATGAACTTCTTCAACCATGCAGCTTCTTGCGCTGCCAATGAAGCGGTGATGTATTATAATTCTGTAGTGGACAATGCTACCACATCTTGCTTCGAGCTCTTCTAAGAGACTGCTGCTCCATTCAAAATGAAGACATACCCAGATTGTCATCGAGAATCATCTCGATCAGTTAGGAAACTCGCATCCGTGTAACCCTTTACAACGAGTTCCTCTTCACCAGATCCATATATTAGAAACATATCCTTAGTCCTTCTAAGGTATTTAAATATTCTTTTAATAGCCATCCAATGACTGTTACCTGGATTTTGCTGGTATCTACTTGTCATACTTAAAGCGCATGACACGTCCGGCCTAGTGCATATCATTGCATACATGATTGATCCTATAGCAGATGCATATGGGACTCCTTTCATTCTTTCTTGCTCATCCTTTAAGCTTGGACATTGAGACGCATTCAATATTGTCCCCTTTTGAATAGGTACCAAACCTTTCTTAGAGTTTTCCATCTTGAACCTTTTCAAGATTTTGTCAATTTACGCACTTTGATTTTGTCAATGTACGCACTTTGGTTTATCCCTATAGATCTTTATTCCCAAAATATATGCGGCTTCACCAAGATCCTTAATGGAAAAACAACTTCCAATCCAAGGTTTTACACCTTCCATGGTTGGAATGTCATTTCCAAATAGTAGAATGTCATCAACATACAATACTAGGAAAATGATGATGCTCCCACTAGCCTTATTATACACACAAGCTTCATGACTGTTTTTTATAAAGCCAAATTTCTTGATCTCTTCATCAAAATGGTGATTCCAACTTCTTGATGCTTGTTTCAATCCATAGATTGATTTCTTTAACTTGCATACGTTATTAGGATGTGTTGGATCGACAAAAACTTCAGGCTGAGCCATATAGACATCTTCATCAAGATATCCATTGAGGAAAGACGTTTTGACATCCATTTGCCAAATCTCATAATCATAATATGCAGCTATTGCAAATAATATCCTAATTGACTTTAGCATTGTCACGGGCGAGAAGGGGGGTTCTTATAGATCTAATTCATTGAAATTCCATCCAATAAAACAGAAGAATTATAAATCTCTAAAATAATAGATAGAAATACCGCAAATCTCATCATAATCAACCCCTTGAGTTTGAGTGAAACCTTTTGCTACAAGTCTAGCTTTATAAGTATCCAAGTTACCATGCATATCGGTTTTCTTCTTGACAACTCACTTACTTCCAACTACTTTGAAGTTAAGAGGTGGCACAACCAATTACCATACTTGTTTGTCATACATGGATTGCATCTCTACGTTCATGGCTTCAAGCCACTTGTCACAATCGGATTGTGACATTGCATCATGGTATGTGGTTGGTTCATCCGAATCTACCACTAGTCCCTTCCATAAGGAACTTAGCTTCTAAGAACTTACTATTTCGAGCAACAAATACCTTTTGCTCGGTTGGATGTAGAAGTAATATCCTATATCATCTTTATATCCTACAAAGATACACTTAGTGGATCGGACTTCCAATTTATTTGGGGTGTTTTGCTTGACATAAGCTTCAAAACCTCACACCCTTAAGAATGATAATGATGGAGGCTTTCCATACCATATTTCAAAAGGTGTCCTTTCCACTTTCTTGGTTGGGGCCATATTTAATATACGGACCATGGAGAGCAAAGCTAACCCCAAAATGATAGAGGTAATGTGATCCTAGCCATCATAGATCGAACCATATCCAATAGAGTTTGATTCCTCCTTTCAGACACACCATTATGTTGTGGTGTTCTAGGTGGAGTAAGTTGTGAGATGATCCCACAACTCCTAAGATGATCTTGAAAAGCATCACTAAGGTATTCACCTCCTCTATCGGTGCGAAGGACTTTGATTGTCTACTTGAGTTGATTTTCTACTTCACTTTTGAAATCTTTGAACATTTCAAATGCTTCATCCTTGTGTCTTAGTAAATACACATAACCATAACGAGTATAGTCGTCGGTAAAATTTATGAAGTATCTTTCACCATTCCTAGTCATTGGCTTAAAAGGACCACATACATCTGAATGTATGATACCTAATAAGTCTTTTGCCCTTTCAAAGGTGCCATAGTCATTTTGCCTTGTAAACAAGATTCACATACATCAAATGAATCATCTTCATTTGTTTCCAAAAGACCATTCTTTCGAAGTGTTTGCATGCGAGTTTTGTTTATATGTCCAAGGCGACAATGCCAAAGATAGGAATCACTCAAATCTGTTTTGAGTTTCTTGGTGGTCACTTGGTACATTGAGCTATTATATGATGTTTCATCTTGAACTAATTCATAATACCATTTAAAGGCATTGCTTTAAAGTAAAACACATCATGCATAGAAACATAAATGTCATGGTTAACAAATTCGAAATTAAAACCACATTGTCTCAAAAGGGAAACTGAAATATGTCCCTAGTCAAACTAGGAGCATACAAACATTTTTCAAAATCACTTCCAAACTACTTGGAAGCTTTAACACATAGTCTCCTTGGGCTTCGACTTCAACTTTTGCTCTATTGCCCATGAAGAGACTAGCGTCTCCCTTCTTATAATGCTTATTTCTTTTGAACCCCTGCAACAAATTGCAAATAAGAGTTCCAAATCCGGTATCTAATACCCATATCTTAGAAGAAATAACATTAAGCTTAACATGTATCATAAAGATTGTACCTGAGGTTTGCCCAGCATCCCTCTTGTTTTTCAACTCCTTGAGATAGGTTGGACAATTTCTTTTCCAATGTCTTATCTCTCCACACTCAAAGCATGGGTCATTTGAGGCAACCTTTTGCTTCTTTTCCTTTGGTTTCGTGGGTTCCACTTTAACCTTTCCCTTCCCTTTCCCTTTGACGTGCCCCTTCCTTTTGGCAAAACTTGCCTTGGAGTCGGGGTGGGGCCTCTTCTTGTTGCCTCCCTTATTGATCGCTAGAACGGGTAAAGCCTTTTTACCCATGCCCGCCTCGACAGTTTTGAACATTGCATGAAGTTCACAATGCTCTTGTCCATCTGTTCATGTTATATTCATGACAAAAGTCTCAAATTTCTTTGTTAAAGAGTTGAGGATCAAATTCGTAGCCAACTCTTTAGAGACGGGACAAGTGAGCCTTTCGAGGCAATCAATGTGGCTTTTCATTTTAAGGACATAAGATGAGACCGATTGGGATTCCTCCATTCGACATGCATGAAGCGCCCGAACTATTTTGAAGCGTTCTACCCTTGCTTGTTGTAGGAACATTTCCTTCAATTGGGTAATCATGTCGGACGCCCCGTGATGTTCAAAATCCTTTTGAATTTCGGGAATCATATTTCCCAACATGAGGCAAGAGGATTGCATGGAGTCCTCAGTATACTTAACCCAATCGTTATAGGCATCCTCATCCTCCACGTTAGGTTCATCGGGAATAGGATCGTCCAACACATAGGATATCTTCTCTTGCTTGAGAACGATTCTCAAGTTTCGATACCAATACATGAAGTTATGGTTGAGACGATCCTTTTCAAGGATTGTTCTTAGTGATAGGTTATGGACGGTTTGAGTAATTGTGTTTGCATTGTTAGCGGCCATCTACAAAATTTAACAAAGTTCAATTTTTAGTATTTACGATATTATTAAATTTTAATCATTAATACCCTTTTATGTCTCATATACAATTAGTAATTAAAATCTAGAATCCAATGTTAAATTTAAATATTGGTTAGGTGACCTTTATCCCATTACTTAAATTAACAAGGTAGTCAACGTTTGACAATTGCAACCCTTTGCAACTTCTAGCGACATGGGATCGGTTAAACATCTTAATATTTAGTTGGCATGTTTAATCCTATCAACACCTTTGTACACCATGCTTCGGTGACCCTTATCACATGGTTTACAAATCAAGTCGTCCTACTTACACACACATGTAAGTTTACACATACAAGTGGTTAGGTGACCTTTATCCCACGAATATGATAACCCTACCTCAAATACACAAGTTCCATCAAATGTGGTTAGGTGACCTTTATCCCACAAAGAGCTCACAAGTGATTCGAGTGTTGTATAAAAGGATGGTGCTTGTTTCATAAAAAGGGGTTTAAGTTTTCAAAATTCTAGTTTAGAAAACTTTATGTACCATACATTTGCAGGCATTCAAATTCATGGTACCTTAGTCAAATTTCAAGGCTCTTATAATAAAACCTATTTTTATTATTAAAATCATTAACCTTTAATAAAACCATCTTATTAACCACTTTTAATTATGTTGTTAAGAACCAATTTTAAGCTTGTTGTTGATTATTAGTTTGTTAAGCATCCATATAAACATATCATCCAAACAACATAAATAAGCAACCATACAAGCATGACACACAAATCAATAGGTTCATAACCATAGCCAGCTATTTTAACAACACTTGTTAGCCAAAACAAGTGTGCTAATAGGTCTCTTCTAAGGGTAAAATTTTGACACAAGTGTTGTGTCGATGAAGTCCCACTTGATCCCGTGTCCAAATGCTTCAAGCGTTCTTCTTGTGTTGTAATTTCTCCACTTTCTTTGGGCTTACAAATGGACAACAAATTCAGCCCCAAACTCCTTTCGACCTCCAATATGTGTTTTGGTTCCTTTGGACCAAATATTTTGGTCCAAACCAAAAACATTTTGTGCATCTTCTTTTACAAAAAAATATCCTAATACATTTTTTCTAGTAAAATAAAATGCAACTAATCTATTTATTTTTACATACCAAATGAACACCAAAATATACATCCACATATGTATATTATTCAAGAGTAAAATGGTGCCCTTTGTAACCTAAATTTTCGGCCCAAAAGAAAACCGAAAAAGTGGGTTTTGTCCAAACAAACAAATCATCCAAATGATATAATTTTTCAAGATACCTTTATGCATGTTAGTAAAATTATCTTGAAAAACAAGGGAGAACCATGGGTATAATTTTCGAACAGAGGGTTTTAACCAAACCCAAAAACTCAAAAATTTTAAATCCTTTGAAGTATGCATTCATATAAGCGACTATGATACCACTGTTGGGGTTTTCACATGTTTAGCAAAGTCATTTTATTCGTATAAAATGAAAAATGCAGCGGAATAATTATTTAAAACATGTTAGTGTGTTGATACAAAACTCATTTTTATGTAAAAACCAAAACCCGGATCCATATATAAACGTGCATGATATCAAAACACAACCATATGGTGTTTTAAGAAACAACCTTTCAAAGACCAAACAGTTGAAGAAGATGAGTATTCTTGAATGGTAATCTTCAAAGATAAAGACCTCAAGCTTGCATACCCCAAGCCTCCAACAGACACCTTTGATTGCTAGGATTTTTCACTTGTAAGAACTCACTTGGAACACCCAACCACCTTTGGTCGAAAATTTTGAGAGCAAAAAAAAGGGTTCTTGCACTTGAAACTTTTTTTTTGGTGTGTAAGAATCAAATCAAATCACCAAAATATCCATATATTCTTGTGTGATCTTATGCAAGATCTTGTAAGAGATTGTGTGAATGTTACATGCAATTTCATTGGTGGAAAATCCACCTTGGGAGACCCATAAGGGGCCAGCCAATAGGGCCTTTTATTAAAAAATCAAAATTTTTCTTTAATTTAAGTCTTGTATTTGATTTATAACTGTTTATAAAATTGTTACAAGACTTTATGCAACATTTCACATCCATTTATAATGTTATTTAACCCATTAAATAACAAGATAAAATATTCTCTCAAAATAAATTACCATATAATTTATTAGTTTCTCAAGTGCAATTATTTAGAAAACCAATTTCTAAATATTCCAAGTGTTAATATTTATTTGTTTGATCATATCATAAATAAATATCATAGGTATTTGTCTAGCTTGTTATTGGGTATGACCTGACTTGGATCATAACTTACTAGCTACATCAATTTAATATGTGTCTTGGGCATACCGATTCCAACATTAAATTCCAATATACTCTGTTAAGAATTTGATGCATTGCCCGTTATGATCCATTTAGGCCCATTTAGTCCGTTAACACAGTTATGACATACTATTGCCATTTGTGATCCATTAAAGCACAATATGGTCCGTTAAGATATATATGACCTACTAGTTCCCGTTGTGATTCATTAAGTACCAATATATTCCGTCCAAACATTTATGACCTACTATTACTCGTGTTGATCCGTTAACGCCCGATAAAGTCAATGAAGAAATATATGACCTACGATTGCCTGTTGTGATCTATTAATGCCCAATATATTCCGATAAGACATATATGACCTACTATTGCTTGGTTTTATTCATTAAGGCCCAATATAGTTCGTTAAGATATATATATATATACATATATATATATGACCTAAATTGCTCATTTTGATTCATTAAGGCCCAATGTGGTCCGTTAATAACTATATGACCTATTATTGCGTGTTGTGATCAACTAAACCCAAATACGGTCTGTTAAGGTTATGACCTATTGTATTTAGTTGTGATCCATATAGGCCTAAGAAATTCGATTAAGACACAAATGATCTACAATTGCCCATTGTGATTCATTAAGGCCAAATACGTCCGTTAAGACATATATGACATGCTATACCTTTTGTGAGTTACTAAGGCCCAGTATGATCTGTCAAGACATTTATGAACCTAATATAGCCCGATGTGATACATTTATGTGACATTTCAGACTTTCAATCGTGTAACGATTTTCAAACAATTTTATGATCAATAAAATATCGTGTTTTAATCCCGAGATTTGTTTAAATTCATAACATTTGTGTATTTTTAACCTTTGTTCAATTTCGATCTTTCGAGCCTTTTCTGGAAGTGAAATCGCAAACCGTTACGCAAACGTAATCAATTTAACGTGACATACACTTCAGAACAATGACATAACCTAAACATACTCTAAATACCCTTTACATAACGAAGAAATAAGTTTTTAGGGCTTCGGTATGGCAAAATAATGCTTATGTAACTCCAGGGACTATTTTGCAAATTCTGTGAAAGTACGCCGATTAGCGTATTACATAATACGGAACACGCACGTGCATCCATAAATTTTAATATAATCATTAAAATCTTGTATTTTAATGTATGGAATGCAAAAATATCATTCGTTACGCAATTTCGATCGATTACGCGTTAATTAAGCGTTCGTCATAATTATGCGAAAAATGCAACCGTACAACTAAACAAACCGAAATCCATGATATTTTTGGACATATTTCAAGTTCCCTATGCTTTATTGTCCTTATAGAGCTTAAAAATGAGGTTAACGGGTGTTAGAAATGCCAAAACGCGACAAAACGAGTTCATGGGCCTGTTCTGCCATTTTTTAAACTTCTTCCCCTGCAAAGGCCTTACGGACAGTAAGGCCTAAACCTATAAGGTCTGTAAGGGATCCCCAGCTCAGCAGAAACTTGCTGGCAGCTTCTTGTTCACTTCCTTGGCCACCAAGTCGCGATTTTTGCCACCTTTAACCTGCATTGGACACCTGGAGGGACACTAAGCATTGCTATAACACCTCATAGGGCACTTGTCAAGATTTGGGAGCTCCAAGATCACTATAAATACGTGATCCATGCTCACTTCTTCCTTGCTCATTTCCTTCTTTCTTTCTCCCACTCTCTTGGAGATTGCTTCCATCTTTTGGAGGCCTCCTACTGAGTAATTCTGAGCTCTTCAAGCGTTCTTCAACACAAGTAAGTGCTCACTCCTTGTCTATTTTATTTCTTTTAGCTATTTTGAGCTAAAAGTCAAACAGTTTGACTTTCTGTTTGACTTTCGGTTCTGACCATTTTTGGTCAAGTCAAAGTTTAATTGAACTTTGCAACGTGATCGTAATCACGAAGGTTATGATCCATAGCGATGACGCCTACTGATTACCACGTTTACTAGTCGAAGTGGCTAGTCACAGTTTCGGTCAAAATAGCGCATTTTGTGCATTTTACGACGAAACTATTTTAGGGTATCAAAACACTAAGTTTTGATACCAAATCAGTTTTATAACTTAGTTAGACATGTTTTGACATGTCTTACTCGTCACTTTTACTTTAGTGCTTTATTAGGGTCGTAAGTCGAGCAGTCTTGACCACCGCTTTGACTTTCGAATCCGAGCCATTTGGTCGATCTTAGGATCCGACCAAACACATATTTGTGACCATAGTTGTATAGGGAATAACCCTCTAAGGTTATACCTTATGGTCACGTCGTTTGGTTAGTATTATGATAAGTCTCTAGTTAACCCTTTATAATGACCAAAACGTTCTTTTTGCGCATAAATCCATTTTAACCATATGTAATCCAACTTTTAACTTATACACTGATGTTATAACATTTTTAAACATCTTTGGACAATTAAGACTTATCATAACATATATCTAACACTCATTTGGTTTATAAGGCTTCATTCTATCTGAATCCTCCGATTAAAGTCCCGATATTTACATAGCTATCCGATTTTAGGACATACTTGAATCCTCAGACTTTTGAGCTTTGCTTATCTTCTTGAACAAGGATAATCTTGCAATCCCAAGTGAGTACATAGTCCCCTCTTTTACATTCTCAAAAGTTTTGGGGTGATACATATGTGCTTATGACTACTTTCGCGTTTTCATGACATTACATATGCTTTGATTACATAGTACATAAAGTACATGATTTCAATTGCATTTTGCTTCGTATGTTAACTTAGCATGCCTAGCACATTGATTTCAAAGACATTATACATGGTATATTGTATGTTGACTTAGCATACCTACTCATGGTACATGGTTTCAAAGACATTTTGCTTCGTATGTTGACTTAGCATACCTGGTACATGGTTTCAAAGATATTTTGCTTATATGTTGACTTAGCATACCTAGTACATGGTTTCAAAGACATTTTACATGGTATATGGACTTAGTATACCTACACATGGTTTCAAAAACATTTTAGTTCGTATGTTGACTTAGTATATCTAGTACACGAGTTCAAAGACATTTTTGCTTGGTATATTGACTTAGTATGTCAAGTACATCATTTCAAAACATTTTCATGACACACTTGCATTGTTCAAGACATATTGGTACGTTGAACTCGACAATGATACATTCATTAATATTGATCACGCCGACCTGTAGTATGTAATGGTACCATAGGATTGACAATCCCGTTCCGACTTCCTAGGTTTGTTTGGAAGCGACTTTAGGGAATGACAGAATCCGATGAACATTGATAGACTTTTATCTTTATAAGGGTTTATCCGACAGTCAACAAGCTTAAATGTATTCGCCAACAATCCTAATATATGTTTTACAATAAAATCAATGGTTTATAAAACGTAATTTTTGGTTTAAACAAAACCTTTGTTTATTCAAAGACATTGTTTTATACAAGACATTTTGGCTATTCAAGACATGACAATGGTTTATACATGACTATCGTTTTACACATGACATTGGTTTATACATGACACTGGTTTTACACATGACATTTGTTTATACAAGACATTACTTTAGTTTAAACAAGACTTTTCGTTGGTTGGTTTATGGTGAGTGATTTAAATAACGAGATGTGTGTAATATGATAAAAGCATGGTGGATACGCCGTTGGTACTTCCTATATATGAGTGCTTTTATTATCTTATATATCGTGGCGTTATCTAAATCATTTCAAACAAAATACAAGACATAACATATTTTATACAAAACATGACATTTTTATACAAGACATGACATATTTTTGGTTATTGATTTAACCATGCATTATTTCTTTTATATCATTTGATATTTCTTATGATTTCATAAAAGAAAACACTTTGTAAGTATTCATGACCACTTTTTGTCAAACATTTCTTTAAACATTCTATACCATGAATCTTTAACACAAAACCTATGTTACTCACAGGCATTTTTATGCTGACGTATTTATTTTCACATATGTCTAAAGAGGTTGAGGTTTATCATGCGACACTTAGGACGGACTTGGGCTTTAGTGACTTAAAATCTGAAGACAATTTAATTTTAGTTATGCTTTTCGTTTAATCAAAGACAATGTAAACAAATTCTAGTTCAATAAAACATAACTTATGTACCATGGTTGTATAGTTCTGTTACAACACTCCCCGACTTTTCCGCCGCGGTTTGTTGTTTTACACGGTCGGGGTGTGACAGAAAGATTGGTATCATAGCCAATGATTATAGACAATTAGGTTATTAGTTATGCTTTGACCTAGACTATAACCTTTCTAAGACCCTAACGCAAGTATCTTGCGTTTAGATTCTTAAAACAATACCATCACCTATCCTTAGGTGAATACAAAAACAGAAACACAATTTTCAAAACGATTTTGAAATCAATCGTCTATTCTTGGATGATTCGTTTTTGGCTTAATGCCTTTGAAAGTTTTCAAAATCTTGTCAAAGTTTGGGTTTTAATAATGTGAACACATGCAATCTAGAAGGGTGGGTGCCTGTACCCTGAGTTGTCTCTCTAAGGATAGAGTGTTCGTACAAATGCATTTAATCGAACCAGACACTCTTACCTAGGAACTCTTGGGGTGAGTGTCCACTTATAGGCATGTCTTCGTGATACATTATAAATACCCATTTACTTTGATCAGTCACTATGTGTCGTTTGTTTGTTTGGAGTAACGAACAAAAGACCACAATCCTTACATTTCGCCGATATTTATAATATTTCATTTGATACTCCAACAATCATCTCACTCGTTTTCTCTCGTGTTTTTCTCACTTTTAGAATGCCTCCTCGTCGAAATGTGAATTCAGACGCCGATATGGCAGCTTTGATAGCTCAGCAGTTTGCTGCAGTGTTGCCCAGCCTCATAACTCAAATAAACCAAGCCAACAATAACAACAATAATGCACCTGCACCATGCAATTATAAACAGTTCAACTCGGCTAAGCCACTCAAGTTTAGTGGTACTGAAGGAGCAACTGGGCTACTACAGTGGTTTGAAAGTCTTGAGAGTACATTTCGCCATGTCCAATGTCCGAATGAACGTAAGGTTGAGTTTTCTTCGAGTGTGTTTCAAAAGAGGGCACTCACGTGGTGGAATGGAGTGGTGAGAGATAGGGGTGCTGATGTTGCAATGGGTTAAATTTGGGAGGAACTCAGGGCTCTAATGATGAAAGAGTTTTTCCCCCGTCACGAGCAGAGGGCACTATAAAATGAGTTCCACGACCTCAAACAAGACAGTGGAGAACACGGTGCATATACTGATCGTTATGAGGAATTAAGCTTGTTATGTCCTGCTATGGTGATGCCTTTGGATAAGGCGATTGAAAAGTACATAGATGGTCTTCCTGACCCGGTTCAGGATATTGTCACCGGCAGCAACCCTACTTCAGTTAGGCAAGCTATTGAGCTAGCCGCAACCCTAACTGAATCACAAGTTAAAAAGGGTAAACTCCACCGTAAGGGTGACAAGAAACTGTCTGAAAAGTCTGAGAAGCGAAAGGGTAACAAAGCTGAATCCTCCATGAAGTCGAGGAAGTGTAAGGCTTCCAAGAACTTCGCTATTGTTACACAGCCCAACCAAGCTGCTCCAAATCAGCCTGCTCAACCACCAGCCAAGAAACAGCACCAGCCCCATTTTCCATGCCATATTTGTACAAACTGTTGTAGATCTGGCCATCTAGCCAACACATGTCGCTCAGCTCCTGCCCCGAATAATGTTGTCTAAAACCCTGTTCAGCCAGCCAATCCAGTACGACCTCACTATCCACCTTGTTCTTGCTACAATTGTAGGGATCTTACCCACTACAGAAACAATTGCCCGAAGTTGGCAAATGCAAACCAGGCTCGTGGACGAGCTTTTAATATCAATGCAAACGAGGCGCGTGCAGACAACGAGGTGGTGAACGGTACGTTCTTCGTTAACAACCATCCTGCATCAATTCTTTTTGATTCAGATGCCGATAGAAGTTTCGTATCCTTAGCTTTTGAACCGTTGCTTTCTATGCCTAGAACCAAACTAGGAAAGCCCTTGACAATCGAAATAGCTAGTGGCGAACCCCTTAAACTTGATTCTGTCATTCGTGATTGCCAATTGAATCTCAATAACCATCTTTTTGCCACTGACCTCGCGCCAATGCAACTCAGGAGCTTTAATATTATAGTAGGGATGGACTGGTTATCTAAACACCATGCTAAGGTGATTTGTTTTGATAAGATTGTTTGTATACCTCTTTCTTCTGGTGAAACCTTAGAGGTTCGTGGAGAAAAACCCGTTAGTAGCCTTAAACTCATGACATGTACCCAAGCCCATAAATATCTACGAAAGAATTATGTTGCCTTCTTGGCACGTATCGTAGAGGACAAAGGCAAGGGCAAAACTATTCAAGACATCCCTGTTGTTCGGGATTTTCCTGAGGTATTTCCTGAAGAGCTACGTGGTTTACCCCTAGCACGACAACTTGAGTTTCGTATAGATCTTGTACCTGGTGCCAACCTGATTGCTAAATCTCCATACCTTCTTGCACCGTATGAGATGCAAGAGTTGTTAAAATAGCTTCAGGAGTTATCTAAAAAAGGATTCATTCATCCGAGCTTTTCACATTGGGGCGCTCCAGTCCTATTCATGAAAAAGAAATATGGATCTTTCCGTATGTGTATAGATTACCATGAGCTCAACAAACTCACTATCAAGAATCGATATCCCCTACCTTGCATTGATGATCTCTTTGATCAGCTACAAGGTGCTACCTGCTTTTCAAAGATTGATCTGCGTTCTGGGTATCATCAGCTTCGAGTACTCGAGGAAGATATTCCCAAGACAGTTGTTCGCACACGTTACGGCCATTATGAATTCACAGTTATGCCTTTTGGTTTGACAAATGCTCCTGCCTCTTCATGGACTTGATGAATAGGGTTTGTAAGCCTTATTTAGACAAGTTCATCATTGTTTTCATTGATGACATTTTGATTTATTCAAAGTCTCAAACCGATCACGAGCAACATCTACGTTTAACCATGGAACTCCTAAAGAAAGAACAACTCTATGCTAAGTTCTCATAGTGTGAATTTTGGCTCAAAGAAGTTCAATTCTTGGGACATATTGTCAACAAACAAGGTATACATGTAGATCCCACCAAAATCAGTGCGATTAAGGAATGGGATACACCTACTACTCCTACCAAAGTTCGTTCATTTCTTGGTCTCGCGGGTTATTACCACGCTTTATTGCTAACTTCTCCAAGATTGCGGTTCCCCTCGCTGCTCTAACTCAAAAGAATAAACCTTTCGAGTGGGGACCCAAACAAGAAGAAGCTTTTCAGACCCTAAAACAAAAACTTTGTGATGCTCCTATTCTATCCTTACCTGAGGGCAACGACGAATTTGTCGTATATTGTGACGCATCAAACTTAGGCCTTGGCTGTGTTCTCATGCAAAGAGACAAATTTATAGCCTATGCATCGAGACAATTGAAAGTTCACGAGAAGAACTACACAACTCATGATCTTGAGTTAGGAGATGTAGTTTTCGCTCTCAAAATTTGGAGACATTATCTATACGGCACGAAATGCGTGGTTTTGATGGACCACAAAAGTCTCCAACACATTTTCAATCAGAAAGAACTAAACATGAGACAACGACGATGGGTCGAATTGCTAAACGACTACGACTGCGAGATTCGCTACCATCCTAGTAAGGCGAATGTCGTAGCTGATGCTCTTAGTCGTAAAGAACGTGTCAAGCTACATTGTGTTCAAGTTCGATCCGACATCCAGACACGCATTCTGGAAGCTCAACGTACTTGTGTTACACAAAACATGATGGGCAATGAATTACCATAACATCTTGAGCTTCAACTTAAAACAAAAGACAATGGGTTATTTTATTATCTGAACCGTTTGTGGGTTCCAAGTCAAAACACTCTCCGCACATTATTAATTGATCCATCCGGGTGCAGACAAAATGTATAAGGATCTTCGTACCCAGTATTGGTGGCCAGGTATGAAGAAAGACATTGCCTTGTACGTCTCCAAATGCCTTACCTGTCTTAAGGTAAAATCAGAACATCAATGCCTTTCTGGTTTGCTTGAACAACCAGAAATTCCGGTCTGGAAATGGGAAAACAATGCTATGGATCTCCTTACCAAATTACCGCGCACTCCTAGAGGTCACGATGCCATTTGGGTAGTCGTTGATCGTCTAACAAAGTTAGCACACTTTATAGCGATTCGTGAGGATTTCTCTGCTGACAAACTTACTAAGATTTATGTTGATGAGATTGTATCTCGTCATGGTGTTCCTTTGGACAACATATCAGATCGTGATGCTCGATTCTCATCTCACTTTTGGAGAACCATCCAATCTGCCATGGGAACCAAGCTTAATTTGAGCACTGCTTATCATCCTCAAACAGATGGACAGTCCGACAGAACAATTCAAACACTAGAGGATATGCTTAGAGCTTGTGTGATCGACTTTGGTGGTAGTTGGGATTCGCATCTACCATTGATCGAATTCCCCTATAACAACAGTTATCACTCTAGCATTAACATGGCGCCTTTTGAACCTCTATATGGTCGAAAATGTCGTTCACCTGTCTTCTGGAATGAAGTGGGTGAATCTCAATTCACTGGACCTGAACTCATTCAAGACACAACCAACAAAGGCAAGAAAATTCATGATAATCTCTTGACAGCTAGAAGCCGTCAAAAGAGTTATGCGGACAAATGACGCAAGCCCTTGGAATTCCAAGTCGGTGATCACGTCTTACTCAAGGAAGGTATCACCTTGGAAAGGTATGGTCAGATTTGGAAAGAAAGGAAAACTTACACCACGGTATGTTGGACATTCAAGATCGTTGAGAGAATCGGAAAGGTGGCCTACAAACTTGAGCTACCTCCTGAACTTGGTAATGTTCATCCAACTTTCCATGTGTCCAATTTGAAAAAGTGTTTGGCTGATGAAAACCTCCACATCCCTCTTGATGAAATTTGTGTTGATAACACGATGGATTTTATCGAGAAACCTGTGGAAATATTGGCCCGTGAAGTCAAAAAGCTAAAGCGCAGACGAATACCGCTTGTTAAAGTTTGTTGGGAGTCCACCAAACTTGGCCCCGAGTTTACATGGGAACGAGAGGACCAGATGAAAGCGAAATATCCACATCTTTTTCCCTAAGTTTCCTCTAATTAAATTTCGGGACGAAATTTCCTAAAGTAGGGGAGAATGTGACATTTGTGACTTTCGATCATGTAATGATTTTCGAACAATTTTATGATCAATAAAATATCATTTTTTATCCCCGAGATTTGTTTAAATTCATAACATATATTTTCAACCTTTGTTCAATTTCGATCTTTCGAGCCTTTTCTGGAAGTGAAATCGGAAACCGGTTACGCAAACGTAATCAATTTAACGTGACATACACTTCGGAACAATGACATAAGCTAAACATACTCTAAATACCGTTACATAACTTAGAAATAAGTTTTGAAGGCTTCGGTATTGCAAAATAATGCTTATGCAACTCCAAGCACTATTTTGCAAATTCTGTGAAAGTACGCCGATTCGCGTATTTCATAATACGGAACACGTACGTACATCCAAAAATTTTTGTAATCATTAAAATCTTGTTTTTAATGAGTGGAATTCAAAAATATCATTCGTTAAGCAATTTCGGTCGTTTACTCGTTAATTAAAGCGTTCGTCGTAATTAAGCGAAAAATGCAATCGTACAACCGAACGAACCGACATCCATGACATTTTTGGACATATTTCAAGTTCCCTATGCTTTATTGTCCTTATAAAGCTTAAAAATGAGGTTAACGAGTGTTAGAAATGCCAAAACGCGACAAAACGAGTTTAGGGGCCTGTTCTGCCATTTTTCAAACTTCTTCCCCTGCAAGGGCCTCACGGACAATAAGGCCTAAACCCATATGGTCTCTAAGGGGTCCCCAGCTTAGTGGAAACTTGCTGGCAGATTCTTGTTCACTTCCTTTGCCACCAAGTCGCGATTTTTGCCACCTTTAACCTGCATTGGACACCTGGAGGGACACTAAGCATTGCCATAACACCTCATAGGGCACTTGTCAAGATTTTGGAGCTCCAAGATCACTATAAATACATGATCCAAGCTCACTTCTTCCTTACTCATTTCCTTCTTTCTTTCTCCCACTAGGAGCTTGCTTCCATCTTTTGGAGGCCTCCTACTGAGTAATTCTGAGCTCTTCACGTCTTCTTCAACATAAGTAATTGCTCACTCCTAGTCTATTTCATTTCTTTTAGCTATTTTGAGCTAAAAGTCAAATAGTTTGACTTTCTATTTGACTTTCGGTTCTGACCATTTTTGGTCAAGTCAAAGTTCAATTGCACTTTGCAACGTAATCGTAATCACGAAGGTTATGATCCATAGCGATCACGCCTACTGATTACCATGTTTACTAGTCGAAGTGACGAGTCAAAGTTTCGGTCAAAATAGCTCATTTTGTGCGTTTTACGACGGAACTATTTTATTGTATCAAAACACTAAGTTTTGATACCAAATCAGTTTTATATCTTAGTTAGACATGTTTTGACATGTCTAACTCGTCACTTTTAGTTTAGTGCTTTATTAGGGTCGTAAGTCGAGCGGTCTTGAGCACCGCTTTAACTTTCGAATCCGAGCCGTTTGGTCGATTAGGATCCGACCAAACACATATTTGTGACCATAGTTGTATAGGGAATAACCCTCTGAGATTATACCTTATGGTCACGTCGTTTGGTTAGTGTTATGATAAGTCGCTAGTTATGCCCTTTATAATGACCAAAACGTCCTTTTTGAGCATAAATCCATTTTAAGCATATGTAATCCAACTTTTGACTTGAGCAATAGTAGGTCATAAAGTTTGGAATAACTCAGGTACCCTAATTCTCTCTCTAGAATGGCGATTTTGCTTCTTGTTGATTCCTAATCAATCCTAACTAGATTGTGTAACATGCTTGTGATTAATCATCTTCCGCATGATTTCTATGAGCCATGTTAGCGATTATAGTTTGAGTTTGTTTTAGGTTTCTTCTTTTGTGTTTTTTAATGTCGCTAGAATTCTAGTTATTGATTTTCGATTGGAGATTCTTAGGGGAGGGGTCTTATTGGTTTGCTTACATGTAGCAACTTAGATTTTACCGTTCTGTTAAGTTTCTTTGGCTAGGGTTTTTCTAGATTAGGGTTTTCTGTGTGCGTGGTTGTGCTTGGGGGTTCTTGGAGTCTAGGTTTTTGGGTTTGCTGCTAGGGTCTGATTTTGGAGTGGTAGAGAGATTGTAGATTGGTCGTGATTACGGATACAATGAATGATGATGTCATGATACACATGTTCGTGGGATAGGGTTAAAGGTCACGAATATTGAGGGTAACCCGTTGATGCCAAGAAGGGGTATGTTTTCTTCAAATAATGCATCCGTGATTGATGGTTTGCTCAATATCTCTAAACCCGTAGACCTAGAGTATAAAGGGAGTAACATGGGAAAAGGCAGGGTCCCATGCAAACCCTAACTACGTAAAGGATATGCATGACGGTATGGAGACAATGCCACCGCCTACGTATGCTAAGGTAGTTCAAGAACAAAAGGAGGGAGCCAAAATTAATTTTAGACACATGGAGTCGGCTGAATGCATGGATGACGTGGATGTTGTTATTCCTGTTGCATCGGTGAAAGAAGTGCATGATAGGTTTGAGAATACATTATATGGATATTTCTTGGGAAAACGGCTTGCATATCCTGTTATCGACTTTTTTGTGAAGAATAATTGGTCAAAATATGGGTTAACTAGAATGATGATGAACACTAAGGGGTTCTTTTTCTTTAAATTTGCTACAAAGGAGGGTATGGAATTATTGTTGGAAGAGGGGCCATGGTTGATTAGGAATGTCCCGATCATCTTAAAAGTATGGTCCCCATCGACTGAGTTAATGAAGGACGAAATCACTGTTGTTCCAGTATGGGTTAAGTTCATGAGGTCCCGTTACCGGAATTTACGGAAGATGGTTTGAGTCTGCTTGCTTCTAAATTAGGAGTGCCGAAGATGGTAGATTCTTATACGGAAAAGATGTGTCAGAATAATGGGGTAGGAGCAGTTTTGCTAGGGCGCTTATTGAAGTTCATGCTGGGAACGAATTGAAACGTAATGTGAAGATAGCAGTCCCCTCATTGGATGGCAATGGGTATTTAAAAGCAGAGGTGAAAATTGAGTATGATTGGGAGCCATTAAGATGTTCAACTTGTTGTGTGTTTGGCCATGATAAGTCTTCATGTCCTAAGAAACCAAAATATGTGGATAATGATGATTCAAATAATAAGAAGGATGAATTCAAGGAGGTTAAAAGTAAGAACAAAAAAGGGGGGCAGCAAGGGTTTCAAGTTAAAAACCAGAAACAAAAGATGATGTATAGGCCGGTGATTAAAAGCAAGGTTGGAAGGGACATTGCGTCTTCATCTCAGGTGCCAGTGTCAAATCCGTTTGATGCTCTAAAGGATGATGGTTTACCAAGTCAAAAGGAAGGGTTGGCAGTTAATACTAGGAAACAATCTGAAGTAAACTCTTATGAAAGATTTGAGAGAAGTGAGGAACTGTTGGATGGTGAAGTTGAAGTGGATGAATTGCTAGGGGAAATTCCGAACGTCTTAGATAAAAAACTGGAACTATCAGGATCTGAGGGTGCAAGCACACCTGGTAATGCAGGTTTCCATCGGTAGCTTAGCTGCTTGGAATATTAGGGGATTAAACCGTCCCCTAAAACAAAAGAGGTTCGACAGGTTACGAAGGATAATCATTTGCAGGTTTGTGCTATTATGGAGACTCATGTGGATGCGTCTAATGTTTCGAATGTGTGTAAAAAAGTTTGTCGGTCTTAGAGTTGGGCTTCAAATTCGGGGTGCTGTCTTAAAGGTAATCGTATTATGGTTGGTTGGGATGCTGATATGGTGGATGTCATGATTCTTGCTCAAACCGATCAGGTTATGCACACTCAGATTGTTTCCAAATTAGATCAAAAAACGTTGTTTTGTTCTTTTGTGTATGCTGACAACTGCTATAAAAATAGACATCAACTGTGGAATAACTTATGCACTCATCACTCTTATATGCATGATAAGCCGGGGGTCATTATGGGTGATTTTAACTCGTCTTTATTTTTGGAAGACTCTTTAACGGGTGCTTCAACGAGTAGTATAGGGATGAGGGAGTTTAAGGAGTGTGTGAATTCTATTTAGGTGTTTGATATTAATAGCTCTGGCTTACACTACACTTGGGCGAATAACCAGAAAAACAAGGTGCCGTATTTAAAAAATTGACAGAATTCTTGGAAATACTCCTTTTATTGATGTTTTCTCCGTTGCAGCTGCGTGCTTTCACCCGTATCGGATCTCGGATCATTCTCCATGTATTCTAGCTTTGCCGAATGTCACTAGGGATAAGCCGAAGCCGTTTAAATTTGTTAATTTGCTGGCGGATAAAAAGGGTTTATGGAGGAGGTTAACGGGTTTGGGATTCGGATGTACATGGTTCCGCTATGTTCCAGGTGGCTATGAAACTGAAGGCTCTTAAGTCTCCGTTACGAAAACTTCTCCAGCAGCAAGGTAACTTACAGGAAAAGGTTAAGGTAGCTAGGAAAAATCTCGATGAGTGTCAGCATGCTATTGATGATAATCCAATGAATCCCAAACTGTTAAATCAGCATGCTAAATTGATTCAGGGGTACATTGATGTGGTTCGGGATGAAGCTTTTTTCTTACAACAGAAGTTTAAAGTTGATTGGCTTTCGTTGGGTGATTCTAATACAAAGTTCTTTCATAATGGGGTCAAAGCGAAAAATCATCAGAGCAGAATTTATGCTATTCGGGATGCTAATGGTAAGCTGTTTGAGGGAGGGATGGTGCCGCAAGTGTTGGTGGATCATTATACTCATTTTTTTGGAAGTACAGGTAGTATTAATAGTGTGTGCCTACCCCTGATCTTTTCTGAAATGTGTTGCCAATTGAGAAAGCTAATGATATGGTTCGGGAGGTTACAGATGAAGAAATAAAAAGAGCTATGTTCTCTATAGCTGGGAATAAAGCTCCTGGCCCTGACGGGTACACTTCGGTCTTCTTTATTAAAACTTGGAATATTGTAGGGAACGATGTTTGTAGAGCGATAAAAGATCTTTTCCACAATAGTAAGTTACTTCAGCAACTGAACCACACTATCATATCGTTGATCCCTAAAGTAAGCACCCCTTTGTCAGTCATGGATTACCGCCCTATTTCTTGTTGCAATACGTCGTGTAAGTGTATTAGCAAGATTATTTGTAATCATATCAAGGATAGCTTATGTCATATCGTGAGCATCAATCAGTCTGCGTTTGTTCCTGGTAGAAGAATTTCTGATAATATTCTCTTAACGCAAGAGCTAATGCATAACTATCATAGAAATTTTGGCCCTCCGAGATGCGCATTTAAAGTTGATATTCAGAAGGCGTATGATACGGTGGAATGGAGTTTCTTAGAGAAGAGTTTGCTGGGGTTGGGTTTCATGAGACAATGGTTAAATGGATTATGGCGTGCGTCGGGTCTACTTCATTCTCTTTGGCTATTAACGGGAATCTTTATGGGTATTTTAGAGGGAAAAGTGGGCTGAGACAGGGTGATACTATGTCTCCTTATTTATTCACGATTGTCATGGAGGTCCTTACTCTGATTTTGCATAAACAGGTTTCGATATCTAATGAGTTCGGGTTCCATAATAAATGTGAAAAGCAAAAGATTTTTAATCTGTGCTTTGCGGATGATCTGTTTCTTTTTGCTAGGGGGGTCATGGGTCAGCTAAAATTATTATGGAAGCATTAAATGTGTTTAAGAATATGTCTGGCCTTGTTCCTAGTATGGCTAAAAGTACAGTTTTCATTGGTAACGTTGCGGATACGGTGAAACAACGTATTCTTGGTATTATGCCGTTTGAGGAGGGGGTTTTGTCGATTCGTTATCTTGGAGTGCCCCTAATCTCGTCTAGGCTTCAATATAAGGATTGCAAACAGCTGGTTGAAAGAATAAGTGTTTATCGCTTGCGGGGAGACTGCAGTTGATCAGGTCGGTTCTATCTTTGTTACATATTTATTAGGCTTCGGTTTTTATTTTACCGAAACGAGTTATTAAGGAGTTGGAAGATAGGATGAAGCGTTTTTTTATGGGCGCAAGGGGATAATATCAAAGGCAAAGCTAAGGTGAAGTGAAAATCAGTTTGTGTGCCAAAAGAGGAAGGTGGATTGGGTATTCGTAGAGTGGAAGATATGAACAATGCTTTGATGACCGTTCACATATGGAGTGTGCTAACTCATAGAGCATCTTTATGGATAAAATGGATTCACTCGTACCGCATTCGGAATCGATCGTTTTGGGGCTTACCGGTTAAGAGAAATGTTACATGGAGCTGGAGGAAAATGCTTAACTTATGTCCAATTATAAGAAACCATATATGGACCAAGGTGGGAGATGGGTCTAGTACGTTGGTATGGTTTGATAAATGGGACGAGATATGCCCAATTCAGACTATTCTTACACCAAGATTAATTTCTAACGCGGGCTTTAATATGGATGCTAAGTTGGCGGATGTGTTTGTGAATGGTGAATGGAGGTGGCCTAGTTTGTGGGTTAATCGATTTCCTGCTTTAGTTAATCTTCGTCAGTTAGTGCTTGATAATTCTCGTACGGACAAGCTGGTTTGGAAAACACGTTTGGGTACCAAAGTGGATTTTGGCACTTTATCGGTTTGGGATGACATACGCCTAGCTCAAAGTGAAGTGCAATGGGCTAAGGTGTTGTGGTTCCCGCAAGGAATTCCAAGACACTCTTTCATTATGTGGCTCATTATGAATAAAAAGCTGAAGACGCAAGACATTATGAGCAAATGGAACTCATCGGGTAATGCCAATTTTAATCTTATGTGTTGTTCGTTGTGTACGTTAGGGCCAGATTCTCACGAGCATTTGTTTATGAATGTGGTTATGCGTCATTAGTTTGGGATGGTGTGAAAGATAAAGCTGGTATGAGGGTTATTCAACACAAGTGGAATGCGATTCTTGATCACTTATTAGGAATTGCGAATTCAAAGAAGACTATCCATGTCATTGCAAAACTTGTAGTTAGCGCGACGGCATACTTTGTATGGGATGAAAGGAATCGAAGATTGTTTACTACCAAACGAAGAGACAAGTCGCAGCTGGTGGAGGTTATTTATCTACTGTGCAAATGAAGCTACATACGTTAAAGTTCAAGAATGTTATGCAGGTGGACAGAGTTTTGCAGGATTGGGCGTTAACTTGTGAGTTAGTAGTTGCGGATGATGAGTGCGGCTAGGTTTTTGCTTTGATGTTTAGTGGGTCATCTTATATTGTTGATTGGTGTGTTTGTAGGCGTCCTTTATTTTCGCTTGTTAACTCTCAGGTGGTGTGTCACTCGTGAGAACTGAGGGGTGTTGTCTTGCTTCTCACTTGCTGTTTTTGTGTTGATATAATATTCAACGGGGTAACCCTTTACCGGAAAAAAATTCAACTTTTGACTTATACACTAATGTTATAACATTTTTAAACATGTTTGGGCAATTAAGACTTACCATAACATATATTTAACCATCCGAACACATATTTACGCAAATGACCCGTTAAAGTAGCGTAAACTATTTTAACAAGTCATTATGGGTCAAAAGCACTTAGGAACATTTCCAAATCAGAATGTTAACTTTATTAAACCATTTCATATGAGTTCTAACACTTGGCTTCATTCTATCTGAATCCTTCGATTAAAGTCCCGATATTTACATAGTTATCCGATTTTAGGACACGCATAAATCCTCAGACTTTTGAGCTTTGCTTATCTTCTTGAACAAGGACAATCTTGCAATCCCAAGTGACTACATAGTCCCCTCTTTTACAATCTCAAAAGTTTTGGGGTGATACATATGTGCTTATGACTACTTTCGCGTTTTAATGACATTACATATGCTTTGATTACATAGTACATATAGTACATGATTTCAATTGCATTTTGCTTTGTATGTTGACTTAGCATGCCTAGCACATTGATTTCAAAGACAATTTACATGGCATATTTACTTAGTATACCTACTCATGGTTTCAAAGACATTTTGCTTCGTATTTTGACTTAGCATACCTAGTACATGGTTTCAAAGACATTTTGCTTCGTATTTTGACTTAGCATACCTAGTACATGGTTTCAAAGACATTTTGCTTCGTATGTTGACTTAGCATATCTAGTACACGATTTCAAACACAGTTTTGCTTGGTATATTAACTTAGTATGCCAAGTACATGGTTTCAAAACATTTTCATGACACGCTTGCATTGTTCAAGACATATGGTGCGTCGAACTCGACAGTGATACATTCATTAACATTGATCACGCCGACCGGTAGTATGTAATGGTACCATAGGATTGACAATCCTGTTCCCACTTCCTACGTTTGTTTTAGGGAATGATAGAATCTGATGAACATTGATAGACTTTTATCTTTATAAGGGTTTATCCGACAGTCAACAAGGCTTGAAGGCGCCAACAATCCTAATATAAGTTTTACAATAAAAGCAATGGTTTATAAAACATAATTTTTTTATTTTTTATTCAAAAAAATGTTTTATACAAGACATTTGGCTATTCAAGACATGACATTGGTTTATACATGACTATGGTTTTACACATGACATTGGTTTATACATGACTATGGTTTTACACAGGAAATTGGTTTATACAAGACATTACTTTGGTTTAAACAAGACTTTTTGTTGGTTGGTTTATGGTGAGTGATTTAAATAACGAGGTGTGTGTAATATGATAAAAGCATGGTGGATACGCCGTTGGTACTTCCTATATATAAGTGCTTTTATTATCTTACATATAGTGGCGTTATCTAAATCATTTCAAACAAAATACAAGACATAACATATTTTATACAAAACATGACATTTTTATACAAGACATGACATATTTTTGGTTATTGATTTAACCATACATTATTTCTTTTATATAATTTGATTTTTCTTATGATTTCATAAAAGAAAACATTTTGTAAGTATTCATGGCCACTTTTTGTCAAACATTTCTTTGAACACTCTATGACATGAATCTTTAACACCAAACCTATGTTACTCACAGGCATTTTTATGCTGACGTACTTATTTTCACATATGTTTAGGAGCGAATGTTTGAGGTTGATCATGCGACACTTAGGACGGAATTTGGGCTTTAGTGACTTAAAATCTGAAGACAATTTAATTTTAGTTATGCTTTTCGTTTAATTAAAGGCAATGTAAAGAAACTCTAGTTCAATAAAACATAACTTATTTACAATGGTTGTTGAAATGATAGTTCTGTTACGACACTCCCCGACATTTCATCGCAGTTTGTTGTTTTACGTGGTCGGGGTGTGATAATAAAGACCAATATGGTTCGTTAAGAATATGACGCATTCATGTTATGATCATTTAGGCCCATTTAGTCCGTTAACACACTTATGACATACTATTTCCATTTGTGATCCATTAAAGCACAACATATTCCCCATTGTGATTCATTAAGGACCAACATATTCCGTCAAGACATTTATGACCTACTATTGCTTGTTTTGATCCGTTAACGCCCGATAAAGTCAATGAAGAAATATGTGACCTACGATTGCCAGTTGTGATCTATTAATGCCCAATATAGTCTGATAAGACATATATGACCTACTATTGCTCGGTTTTATTCATTAAGGCCCAATATGGTTCGTTAAGATATATATATATATATAATGACCTACAATTGCTCATTTTGATTCACTAAGGCCCAATGTGGTCCGTTAATAACTATATGACCTACTATTCTTGTTGTGATTCATTATGGTCCGGTAAGAGATTTATGACCTATTATTGCCCATTGTGATCAACTAAACCCAAATACGGTCTATTAAGATTACGAACTATTGTATTCCGTTGTGATCCATATAGACCTAAGAAGTTCCATTAAGACACATATGATTTACAATTGCCTGTTGTGATTCATATAGGCCAAATACACTTCGTTAAGACATATATGACATGCTACCTTTTGTGATTTACTAAGGCCCAGTACGGCCTGTCAAGATATTTATGAACCTAATATTGCCCGATGTGATACGTTAAAGTCCAATATTTCTTGGGTAAAGGTTACCCTGGTGATTTTTATAGATTTACAACCAAACAAAACAAGTAGTGATGAGACATCATCACTAGTTCAAACATGAGACAAACCCTCATGAATGTAAACAAGGACAGAAAAATAAAACAAAACAAAAAACTACTAGACTAACATCTAGACCAAAAATAAAATATCAGCTCTCAATCGGCTGTGTTCTTCAACTTTGAACTCATCAATGTATAACAAACAGTATCCAAAATTGTAGCACAAATGGTATCTGGGGGCCTCGCATGATTCTTGAATAACCTATTGTTTCTTTCCTGCCAAATCACATAAGCCGACGCTGAAACCAGCAATCTACATTAAAGATTCGCCGCCGATTTCGAACGAGCATGATCACTTAACCAATCCACAATAACACTCCATTTAGCTTCCACATTCTCCATACCCACTTTCACTCTAACCATGTTCCAAACTTGAGCCGAGAGGTTACATTCAAAGAATAGATGGTCATGGGAATCAATATTCGCATAACATAACAGACAACACATCATATTCATGTTCTTCCTCCTAGAGATATCCTAATGACGAATTTTATCCTGTGTCAAAAGTTTCCGAAGCATAATAAGCCACATTAAGAAAGCATGTCGTGGAATACACTGTGCGAACCAAAAAATGTTAACCCACTCAACCAGTGGTTCCCTAGTTCGAATTGATTCACCATCTTTCCAAAGCAGCCTACCGTGTATGTTTAGATTACGTTGCACCTGATCAATTTATATAAGAACTGGATACGTGTCCCTCCATGCCTCTGGCCATGTCCATGAGCCATTTAAAGACACATCAGCTACGGTAGCCTGAAGTGTAAACCCCCTTCATAATAACCGTTGGCGATAGGAATCTACACAATGGACCAATATCACACCAATAGTCATACCAAGCTGAAGTGCATCTACCGTCACCGATACGTGACCAAACATGATTCCTGAGCAGCGGTCGAAGCTGGAGTAGCTTTCTCCAACTCCAGCAACAATTCGTTACAGCCTTACAGTCCCAAAAATTACGGCCCCTTAATCTGTAAGAATGAATCCACGCAACCCAAAGAGATTCCCGGTTTATTAAAATGCTCCAGATATGCGAAGCCATTAGGGATTTATTAACATCCCCAATACGTCTAACCCCTAAACCTCCTTCATGTTTTGGCACACATATAGACTTCCACTACACCTTCACCTTCCCACGCTGACCACAAGCTTGAGCCCATAAGAAATTTCGCATTTTGGCTTCCAAGTAATGAACAACCCGAGCAGGCAAGATGAAACCGACGACCAGTAAATATGCATAGCAGATAAAACCTAGATAATCAGCTGTAATCTTCCAGCAAATGAAAGAAGTTTATTCTTCTAGTTTGTAATCCTCTGTTCCAATCTCTCAACTAGCACACTACAGTCCTTGTAGAGGAGTCTAGACGAAATAAGCGGAACACCCAAGTACCTCACCGGAAGCATGCCTTCCACAAACGGCATAATATTTAGGATTGCATTTTTAACCTGATTAGGCACATTGCAGAAGAAAACAATACTTTTCTGAATACTAAGGACCAATCCTGACATTCGAGTGAATTTTGTTAGAGAATCCATAAGACACTTTGCCAACTCAACATCTCCTCTAGCAAAAAGAAACAAATCATCCGCAAAGCACAAGTTAATAATTTGTTGCTATTCACATTTATTATGGAACCTAAAAGATGAATTAATACTTGCCGCATGCTTTTTTTTTGGTAAAAGGGTATACCCTGGTGATTGTATTACTATCAAAATAAACCAAGTAGAATGGCAGAGAACCATTCTAGTTCAATAGTGTGACATGCCACACTAAAGTAAACAAGCAACAAAAGCAAAACCACCCAAATAAGGGAAAACAAAAACACCTAAACACTATACATCAAGAAACAAATAAAGGCTCCACGTCTAGGTATTTTCTAACTCTTCCAAGGATGAAAACTTCCAGATCTTCAAAAGCCTTGCTACCCTATCATTCAGCTTGAATTTAAATGAGTGTAAATTTTATCGGACCATCTCCACAATTTGCTCTTCCAATTTCTCCGGAGGCCTTAACTGATTATTGAAGAATCTCACATTCCTTTCCTGCCAAACGAAATATGCAAAAGCAGCAACCACAAGCTTGCGAATCACCCAAATGGCTTGTTTTGAATTAGCCTTAGGGATTATCAAGGCAACAACATCAACCCACCTTCCATCGACTTGATGCATATCAATTTTATTGCGGATAGAACACCAAATCCGTTTGGAATAAGGACATTCAAAGAATAGGTGATCATGTGACTCTAATTCACCTTTACATAGAAGACAACGCATCAGATTCATGTTACCCGAAGCATTATTCCATACTTGAATCCGATCTTGAGTCGCAAACTTCTTCCTACAAATAAGCCAGCAAAGGAACGCGTGTCTCGGAATACTAAACGAAGACCACACCAAGTTATACCACTCTACCACTTGACCCGAACATCTAAGAGATTCCCATGCTAGTTTCATAGAAAACGTCTCATACACACTTGCTTCCTTCTTCCATAGAATGGCATCTTTTTTATGAGGACTAAACTCATCGTAGGAAGCTGAAAAAGAATGGGAAACAAATCACGCCAAGCATCCGGCCAAACCCATCTATTATCCAGAAAGACATCAGCCACTTTCGAAGATATAGATAACCCCTCACGAGACATTTGCCTAGGTGTTACATAATTGCTTAAAGGACAATGCTCATTCCAATTATCATACCAAAGAAACGTGTTCTCTCCATTGCCTATAACCGACACAAAAAACTTTCGAATCATCGGCCTAATTTGCAACAACTTCCTCCAACTCCAGCAAATATTATTCTGATTAGGGATATCCCAAAAACATCTGCCTTGCAATTGGTACTTGTCGCATGCTGCAGAATACATGTCAGAATTTCCATAACAAGAGTAAAAAGGTAAGGAGAAAGGGGATCTCCTTGCCTTAAACCACGTTTGCCTTTGAAATAACCATATATATTCCCATTGACACACACCAAGTAGGACGTAGTTGACACACACAGCAAGATCCATTCCACCATAATAGCATTGAAGCCAAGACCAACCAGCACACTTTTGAGAAAACTCCATTCCATCGTGTCATAAGCTTTTTGAATATCTACCTTAAACGCACACCTAAGGCCCAAAATTCCTATGATAATTGTGCATCAACTCTTGAGTAAGAAGAATATTGTCCGAGATTTTTCGACCCGGTACAAACGTTGATTGATTTATGCTCACAATCTCACTCAGAGTATCTTTCACCCGATCCGCAATCACCTTACTAATACACTTATAAATAACATTGCAACACGAGATTGGACGGTAATCGGTTATGGTCGAAAGAGCCGAAACCTTGGGCATCAGGGTGACTAGAGTATGGTTTAGTTGTTGAAGAAGATTCACCGAATTAAAGAAATCAAGGATGGCATTCGAAATATCACTACCCACAATTGGCCACGCACATTTGAAAAAAGCAGTCGTATACCCGTCAGGCCCGGGAGCTTATCATTCCCAATGGCAAACATAGCCAACTAGATTTCTTCCACTGTAACTGGCCTAACCATGTTACAAGCAACTACAAGATTCAACTTTTTAGTAAAAATCTCAGGCGAGGGAGCCAATGAAACATCTCCCTCACAACCTAAGAACTTCTCATAATGCTTAACAAAAGCATTCGAAACATTTTCACCCTCATAAGACATCCCACTTGAATCAATGATTACACCAATGCGACTTCTATGATTCCTGGTTTTTAGGGACATGTGAAAAAGCCCAGTATTAGTGTCACCCGCCCTCAACCAATCAACTTTAGATTTCTGCTTCAAGAACCTTTCTTCATCAACATCTCATTCGCCGGATCCCTATCAATATCCCTCTGGGTTACTCCCTAGCTTCCCACGGAGATCTATAATTTTTTGTGCAAGTTACCTTGTTGAAACAATAGAGATCTAAGAGGGGATTTTAACATTCGCAGCTTCTTCACCACACGGAATGGTGAACACCACTTATGTGAGTATCCCAATTCAACTTGACTATATCCAAAAATCCCGATTTGTGGACTAAAAAATTGGCAAACTTGAATGGTAAGGGTTTCCGCTTTCCAGCTTTTGGAAATTTTAAGATGCATGGGCATTGATCCGAAACACCATATGGTTGAAAAACAGCAACGGATTCTGGGAATACCGAAACAAATGGGGTATTACCCTGAACGCGATTAATTTTCTTTAGCAATCCCACACCCTTTTTTGGATTTTGGTTCCACGTAAAATGTAAGCCCGTATGATTAATATCAAATACCTCAATATCATCCACACAATCCTTAAACTCACGCATACCTAGAGAAATCGATGAGATACCTACAGATCTATCTTCAAGATTAAGCGCATAATTATAATCACCCATGATCACCCGGGGATTATAATTCACAAGCACTTTATGCACTCTTAATTATTGCCACAACTCTCTTCGCGATACATAGTAATTCGCTGCATAACTATCGAACAAAATACCATCCTTTTATCAATCTTAAATATAATCTGAACATGCATAACTTGTGACGTTTGAGAGAGCACCATAACATCAACCACCGACAGGTCCCAACCAAGAATGATACGAGTACCATTATTGCAACATCCCCCATTAGACGTCCAATCCTAGTTCTGAAACACAGATTTACACACCCTACTAAGATTATTAACATCCACATGAGACTATAGAATCGCACACAAACTAACATTATTATCCTTAACCACCATTTGCTTTAGAGGGCGGTTCAACCCTATTATGTTCCATGCCGCAAAACTAACCATTTAAAACCACTGAGGTAGGAGTGTTTGCCTCTTTATTATCAATAGTTGTTCGTTTATCCTCCTTAATAAATTAATTTGTTTCATTATAAACTTCAACTACCTCCTCATCATCCGATTCCTCCTGACCACCTTCTAACCCAGTACTCGGTTTTCTAATATCCACTCTTCATCCCTTAAAATGTCAAACGGGTTATGGGACACCATACTAGTTGACTTCGTTGAGTTATTTAAACCTCCCTGTGTTTTGGAATCCACTGGTCTATTTCGGCTTCGGCTTATTAACAGGGAATCCCAATCTCCTCACCACTTTCTTACCTTCCACATCCATAAATCCGTCCTTATCAACAACCTTCATCTTCACCGGACCACGAACATGCTTCACCTCCTTGTGATTTTGGCATTTACTCGCACCATTTGATGTACTCCTAATTTGCCTAGGACAATCTTCATCAGTATGGCCAAATACACAACAATATCTATGGGGGCTCCATTCATATTCCACATACATTCTCACTTTAACAAAGCCATGACCATCAAGTTTAGGAACTGCTATAACTAATTCCTCCTTAAACTCATTCTCAGCTGAAATTTCAATGAGGGCTCGAGCATAGCTGCTTCTTCCCCAAGCATCCATGCACATTGATGTCGTAAACGAGCCCAAAGCCTTTGGATCACCAATGGCTGTAGCAATCAAACTTAAACCATCCTCTGTGTAAGCAGCAATAGGGACATCATGAATCTTAACCCACATTTGAAGGCTTTTAACTTCTTTCTTTTCTAGTTTTGTAGAGGTCGACCAAATATTTAGAAAGAGCGGCTAGGAAAGAATAACCTGTGGACCTCCTTTAAGAACATTCATCATACCCACTTGATTCCCAAATTTAAAGAAGAAAAATCCATTTGCATTCATCACAGATTTTTGTAAGCCAAACCTCTTCTAAATATTCCTTACAAAGTATTCCACAACTGGGTAAGCCACCCGATCCCGCAAAAAATAACCATACAACGTATTAGCTAAATAGATTCACGAGGAAGCACCACATCACAACCCTCATGCATTACGGAACTAGCAAGATTTCTAAAATTTACCTTTCTGGATTTATCTGTCAAGACTAATTCTGCATAGGACATAGGTTTTGAAGTGCTACTAATATCAGTCTGACCACCTTCCTGATGCTTCTCCGATCCCATATTCTCGGGTTTCTCTAATGGTTCCTTATCCAAAGGCACCGGAATAGTTACCTTTGTAAGTTCATCAATAACATTGATACTTCGAAAATCACTCTGTTGGTCTATCACGGTACCTCTCCGCGGTAATAACGTATTACCATCCACATCCACAATCCGATCAACAATAACCTTAAACAACATTGACGGTATCCCTCGAGCAGCTTGTATGTTACCCCCAGGTTTTTTTGCGTTCCTCCATTCAAGCAGTGACTACTCTCCCCTTTATAACGTAAAACAAACGACCATGCAACTAGATACCAAGAAACCAGAAAACAACCAACAGTAAAAAGACAAAACCCTAATCTAGCTTAAACCCTAACCCATGAGTCTTACAAATTCATATAGAGGGACGGTAAATCAAGGTTTTTGCCTAACCAGAAGGACCGATTAACCAAAAACTCTATACAATCAGTTCGAAAATCACAGATCCAAGGAGGCGATTGAAAGAACTGAAAAAACCCTTCAACTCAAAAACCTTCAGCCGCTAATAGAGTTCGTACAAGAGAATCGAAAAAGATAAGACTCCTATCACAGATCTATTACACAATTTAGGGTGACAACTTGAAAGATTCATGATGTATACGAAATCACCAGCTAGAGAGAGAACTAGCTTTTTTTAAAGTCCAATATTGTCCGTTAAGAATATGACGCATTCCCGTTATGATCCATTTAGGCCCATTTAGCCCATTAACACACTTATGACATACTATTGCCATTTGTGATCCATTAAAGCACAATATGGTTCGTTAACATATATATGACCTGCTAGTTCCCGTTGTGACTCATTAAGGACCAATATATTCCGTCAAGACATTTATGACCTACTATTGCTCGTTTTGATCTGTTAACGCCCAATAAAGTCAATGAAGAAATATATGACCTACGATTTCCTGTTGTGATCTATTAATGCCCAATATAGTCCAATAAGACATATATGACCTACTATTGCTCGGTTTTATTCATTAAGAACCAATATGGTTCGTTAAGATATATATGACCTACAATTGATGGTTTTGATTCATAAAGGCCCAATGTGGTACGTTAATAACTATATGACCTATTGTTCTTGTTGTGATTCATTAAGGCCCAATATAGTTCTTTAAGACATTTACGAACCTACTATTGGTGTTGTGATACATTAAAGCCCCATATGGTCCGTTATGAGATATATAACTAGTATTACGCATTGTGATCCATTAAGGCCCAATATGGTCCATGAAGAAATATATGACCTACGATTGCCACTTGTGATCTATTTATTATGGCTGAATATGGCCTGTTAACTCTTATATGACCTACTATTGCCAGTTGTGATTCATTAAGGTCAGATATGATCCGTTAAGAAATATACGACCTACTATTGGTCGTTGTGATTAATTATGTCCCAATATGACACTTCAAAACATTTCTGACCTACTATTGCCCTTTGTGATCCATTAAGGGCCAATATGTTTCATTAAGACATATGTGACCTACTATTGCCCCTTGTGATTCATTAAAGCCCAATATGGTCCGATAAGAGATTGACATATTATTGCCCGTTGTGATCCATTAACGCAGGTTAAAGTCCATGAAGAAATATTTGACCTACGATTGCCCGTTGTGATCTATTAATGCCCATTATAGTGGGTTTCGACATTTATGACCTACTCTTGCTCTATTTTATTCATTAAGGCCCAATATGGTCTGTCAAGATATATATGACGTACAATTGCCCGTTGTGATTCTTTAAGGCCCAGTATGGTCCGTTAAGTCCAATATGACCTGCTATTCCTTTTTTGATTTACTAAGGCCCAATATAGTCCGTTAAGACATTTTTGGCTAAAGGGTTACCTCGGTGATTTTATATATTAACAACCAAATAAAACAAGTAGTGAGGAACCATCCCCACTAGTTCAAACATGAAACATGCCCCATGAATGTAAGCCAAAAGGACACAAAGACAATCAAACAAACACACAACTAGACTAAAATCTAGATAAAAACAGACAAATCGTGTTACTCATCCTCCATCATCCTTCAAACTATCTCTATAGATCTCCCATTCTCCTAGCAATCTTCTGACATTTGCACAATTTTTGAACTTCACTCCCATCAGCTTGTACCGAATTGTCTTTAATATTATTCCACAAATGTTATTCGGGGGTCTCGTTTGATTCTTGAACAATCTAGCGTTTCGCTCCTGCGAAATGGTGTATGCTGTCGCCGCAACAAGCAATCTACTAACATAGTTGGCAGCCGTCTTTGACCGAACCCGGGCCATTAACCAATTCATAATCGTGTTCCATTTGGGATCAACACTAGCCATACCCACCTTGTCTCTAATAATCTTCCAAACTTGGGAAGAGAACTTGCATTCAAAGAAAAGGTGATCATGGGAATCAACATCCACATAACAAAGAAGACAACACATCATATTCATATTTTTTCTTCTGGAGATATCCCACTTTAAGATTTTATCCTGAGTTAGAAGCTTTCGACGCATGATCAGCAACATTAAGAAAGTATGCCTAGGGATGCATTGGTGAAACCAAACAATGTTAACCCAATCGACCTCCGGCTCTCTAGAACGAACTGAATGCCAAACTCTAGAAGAGGAGTGATCATATAGATCATCACCATCCTTCCAGCATAATTGGTCCGGCTTGTTTGGATAAAGATGCATTTGATCTAGTTGATTCAAAACAGGGAACAAGTCCCTCCATGTCGCCGACCAAGACCAAGAACCTCCCACATGAACGTCTGCAACCGTCGCATCTAAAATAAACCCCGCTTTAGTAATAACCTGAGGAGACAAAATGTTAGAGAGCGGACCCAGATGACACCAAGTGTCATACCAAGCTGATGTGTTCCTACCATCTCCCAGTTTTGACCAAACATGGGTTCTCAAAGTCGGACGCAGCTGAAGGAGTTTCCTCCAGCTCCAACTACAATTCGTGACTTCCTTACACATCCAGAAGCTTCGGTCTTTTAACATGTACGAGTAGATCCATTTAACCCACATTGAGTCTTGCTTAGTAAGAATGCTCCAGACATGAGACGCCATAAGAGCTTTATTAACATCCCCAATACGACGAATACCTAGCCCCCTTCGTATTTAGGAACACATATAGCTTTCCATGAAACCTTAGCCTTCCCTTTATGAAAAGAAGTCTCCTGATTCCATAGAAAATTCCGCATTTTAGCTTCTAAATCCTTGATAATACGAGCTGGCAAGATAAAAACGCACGACCAATAAACATGCATAGCCGATAGAACCGAATTGATAAGTTGTAACCTTCCAGCAAAGGACAGTAATTTGTTTCTCCAGTTCATAATGCGTTGTACCAATCTTTCCACTAGGATATTGCAATCTTTTACCAGAAGCCTAGAAGAGATAAGAGGCACCCCCAAATATCTAACCGGCAGCAATCCCTCCTCAAAAGGCAAAATATCTAAAATAGCACTCTTGACATGAGTGGGAACATTGCAAAAGAAAACCATACTTTTCTGGATACTAGGGACAAAACCAGACATGTTGGTGAACCTTGAGAAAGACCTCATGATGCACCGAGCTGAGTTGACATCAAAACATGAATAAATCATCTGCAAAACAGAGGTTAATAATATGCTGCTTTTCACGTTTGTTGTGAAATATAAAAGAAGAGTCAATTCTCATAGCATGCTACAGAATACACATCAAAATCTCCATGACAAGAGTGAATAAATAAGGAGACAGAGGGTCTCCTTGTCGTAAACCACGACTTCCCTTGAAATAATCATGCACTTCCCCGTTCATACAAACATAGTAAGAAGGAGTGGATACGCAAGTCATAATCCAATCCACCATTTTCAGATTAACCTATTATTGCTCTTGGTGATCCATTAAAGCCCAATATGGTCCATGAAGAAATATGTGACCTCTGATTGCCACTTGTGATCTATTAAGGCTAAATATGGCTTGTTAAGTCTTATATGACCTACTATGTTCAGTTGTGATTCATTAAGGTTCAATATGATCCGTTAAGACATATACGATCTACTATTACCCGTTGTGATTAGAGATGTTTCAATATGGGCCGTTAAAACATTTATGACCTACTATTTCCCTTTGTGATCCATTAAGGTTGAATATGTTCTGTTAAGAAATATATGACGTACTATTGCCCGTTGTGATTCAATAAGGCCCAATATCGCCCGATAAAAGATTTATGACCTACTATTGCTCGTTGTGATCAATTTAACCCAAATAGGTCCCCCAGTTAAGAATACGACCAATTGTATTCTGTTGTGATCCATATAGGCCTAAGAAGTTCCATTAAGACACATATGACCTACCTTGCCCGATATGACCCATTAAAGCCCAATATGGTCTGTTATGGAATGTTTCGTCTATTATTGCCAGTTGTGATTGCCTGCCTTATAAGGTTAACTAAGACATATAATATACGATTTCCCATTGTGATTCATTAAGGCCAAATATGGTCCTAAATATGGTCCGTTAAGACATATACGGCCTATTGTATTCCGTTGTGATCCATATAGGCCTAAGAAGTTCTGTTAAAAACCATATCACCACCTATCATTGCACATTGTGATCCATTAACGCATAATATGGTCCATCAAGACATAAATGACCTACTATTGCACGTTGTGATCCATTATCGCCCGATGTGGTCCATGGAGAGATATTACCCTGTTCATGTTTTTTTGGGTAAAGGGTTACCCCGGTGAATATTATTATCATCAAAAAACAAACAAGTGAGAAGCAAAGAACACCCCTCAGTTCTCCCAAATGACAGACCACCCGAGAGTTAACAAGCGTATACAAAACAAACGCCTACACATACACCATTCAACAAGACACACGAGACCCACTACGATAACAAAGAAACTAGTAGCCACAGGGTAACGCCCAATCTTGCAATACTCTTTCCATATGCAAAATGTTCTTGAACTTCACCGCATGAAGCTTCATCCGGACCGTAGATAGGATCACATCCACCAGCTGTGACTTACTTCTTCGTTTGGCGGTAAATAATCTCCGATTTCTTTCATCCCATACAAAGTATGCTGTCGCACTAACTACAAGTTTTGCAATAACATGGTTTGTCTTCTTTGAGTTCGCTATTCCTAGCAAGTAATCAAAAATCACATTCCATTATACCAGCTTTATCTTTCACGCCATTCCAAACTAAAGTCGCGTAGCCGCATTCAAAGAACAAATGCTCATGAGAATCTGGGCCTGAGGTACACAATGAACAACACATAAGATTAAAATTAGCATTACCCGAAGAGTTCTGCTCATAACATCTTGAGTCTCCAGCTTCTTGTTCATAATGAGCCACATTATTAAAGAGTGTCTTGGAATAGCTTGAGGGAATCACACCACATTAGCCCATTGCACCTCACTTTGAGTTGTGCGAATGTCATCCCAAACCGACGATATGCCAAAATCCACATGACTCCTCAGTCTTGTTTTCCATACCCTGTTCATGTTGTGATTCATTATAGCCCAATATGGTCCTTAATGTACCATATAGACATCTTCATTAAGATATCCATTGAGGAAAGCCGTTTTAACATCCATTTGCCAAATCTCATAATCGTAATATGCAGCTATCGCAAATAATATCCTAATTGACTTTAGCATCGCCACGTGTGAGAAGGTCTCATCATAATCAACCCCTTGAGTTTGAGTGAAACCTTTTGCTACAAGTCTCGCTTTATAAGTATCCAAGTTACCATGCATATCGGTTTTCTTCTTGAAAACCCACTTACTTCCAACTACTTTGGAGTTAAGAGGTGGTACAACCAATTCCCATACTTGGTTGTCATACATGGATTGCATCTCTACATTCATGGCTTCAAGCCATTTGTCACAATCGGATTGTGACATTGCATCATGGTATGTGGTTGCTTCATTTGAATCTACCATGTAGCATCCATCCATGAAAAATCCATATCTTTCGGGTGGATTACTAATTCTACCAGATCTTCGAATGTTTTGTGTGTATTAATAAACCACTTGATCCTCTTCAACAACCTCTTGTTGAGTGCTAGTATCAACCAAACGTGGAGCAGCTTGTGGTTCTTGATCCTCATCAAGTTCCACTGTTCTACTACTAGTTCCTTCCATAAGGAACTTAGCTTCCAAGAACTTACCCTTTCGAGCATATCCTACAAAGATATACTTAATGGATATCCTACAAAGATACACTTAATGGATCGTACTTCCAATTTGTTTGGAGTGTATTGCTTCACATAAGCTTCACAACCCCATACCTTCAAATATGATAATGATGGAGCCCTTCCATGCCATATTTCAAAGGTGTCTTATCCACTTTCTTGGTTGGGGCCATATTCAGTATACGGGTCGCGGAGAGCAGAGCGTAACCCCAAAATGATAAAGGTAATGTTGTGGTGTTCCAGGTGGAGTAAGTTGTGAGATGATCCCACAACTCCTAAGATGATCTTGAAAAGCATCACTAAGGTATTCACCTCCTCTATCGGTGCGAAGGATTTTGATTGTTTTCTTGAGTTGATTTTCTACTTCACTTTTGAAGTCTTTGAACATTTCAAATGCTTCATCCTTGTGTCTTAGTAAATACACATAACCATAACGACTATAGTCATCGATAAAGTAATGAAGTATCTTTCACCATTCCTAGTCATTGGCTTAAAAGGACCACATACATCCGAATGTATGATACCAAATAAGTCCTTTGCCCTTTCAAAGGTGCCACTAAAGGGTGCCTTAGTCATTTTGCCTTGTAAATAAGATTCACATACATCAAATGAATCATCTTCATTTGTTTCCAAAAGACCATTCTTTTGAAGTGTCTGCATGCGATTTTGTTTATATGTCCAAGGAAACAATGCCAAAGATAGGATCACTCAAATACATTTTGAGTTTCTTGGTGGTTACTTGGTACATTGAGCTATCATATGATGTGTCATCATGAACGAATTCATAAATACCATTTACAGGCATAGCTTTAAAGTAAAACACATCATGCATTGAAACATAAATGTCATGGTTAACAAATTCAAAATTAAAACCACATTGTCTCAAAAGGGAAACTGAAACAATGTTCCTAGTCAAACTAGGAGCATACAAAAAAATTTTAAAATTCACATCCAAACCACTTGGAAGCTTCAACACATAGTCTCCTTGGGCTTCGACTTCAACTTTTGCTCCGTTGCCCATCAAGCTTGTATACCCCAAGCCTTCCAACAAACACCTTATGTTGCTAGGACTTTTTTACTTGTATGAACTCACTTGAACACCCTCTTGATTCACCACCTTGGCCGAAATTTTTAGAGTATTTCTTAGAGTTCTTGCACTTAATTTTTAACGAGAGAAAGAGTGTGTGTAAGAATGTATTTAATTCTCACCAAATCATCCATATATAAATCTCTTGTAAGATCTTTTCTTGGATTATGTGAGATTTGTAAAGATCTCACCAAATCATCCAAGATATCCATATATCTTACATAATCTAATCTTGGGTTGTGTGAGATCTAGTAAGATTTGCAAGATATTGCATGAAAATTCAAATTCTTTCTTTTAAATTATGTCTTGTATTATTTTATAACTTTATAAAATTATCATATTTTTACAAGACTTTATGCAATATCTCATAACCTTTTATAATGTTATTTAACCAATTAAATAACAAAATAAAATATTTTCTCAAAACAAATTATCCATATCATTTATTAGTTCCTCAAGTGCAATTATTTTTTTGGGTAAAGGGTTACCCCGGTGATTTTATAACATATCAAAAACAAGTTGAAAGGCTAACAAAACCTTCTAGTTCTCTTAGTGGCATACCACAAAAGAGTGAACAAGAGCACATCCAAAAACAAAAAAACCCAATTAGCAACATAAGAAACTACACAGTAGGGTCTTCAATACTCTCCCACCCATCCAGCTTCCACTCCTCCAAAAAACGCTTAACACTGTTGCTAGCTTTATATTTGAAAGATATTAACTTTGCACGAACAATGTTTATAATCTTTTCTGAAATCTGCTCAGGAGGTCTTAACCGATTGTTGAAAAATCTAGTATTTCTCTCACACCAAATAGCATAAGCCGGGGCAGCAACAACAAGCCTACTAGCTATCGAAATTATGGATCTAGATTTAGCTCTCGGCACCAGCCAACTAACAATATCCTCCCAATTCTCTTGCACCAAGCTCATGTCAACTTTATCTCGGACATTGTACCATTCCGCATTTGAATAGGTACACTCGAAAAAACAAGTGCTCGTGGGTCTTTAAACCTGCATAACACAACAAACAACACATCTGATTCATAGAACCTGTTACAGAATGATTCCAGCGTTGGATACGGTCTTGAGTCCAAAGCTTTCTCTTGGAAATAAGCCAACATATGAATGCATGCTTTGGAATATTAAATGGAGACCATACAATTCTCGACCAAACAATAGGCTGATCACGAACTCTAATGGTATTCCAAACCTCATTAGACGCAAAGGGAATCATCCTACCATCAGAATTCCTCCACATGGCCTTATCCTGGACGTTATTAACTAGATTGATAGGACAAAACTGGAATAAAACTGGATACATGTTTCTCCAAGCCTCAGGCCAAACCCAAGCACCATGGTCTATAACATCAGCCAACTTAGATGTAACACTATAACCCTTCTGAGCCATTTGTCGAGGGGTATAAACTGATCCAAAGGGCCTTCGTTGCACCACTTATCAAACCAAAGAAACGTTCTTTGACCGTTACCCACTTTAGTCCAAAAAAAGTTCCTCATAAGATGCCTACATTTTAACAACTTTTTCCAACCCCATGGTGAGTTATTTTGTATAGGAATGTCCCAAAAACTGCTTTGTATTAACCTATGCAACCCAACCCAAGTAGTCCACAAAGATTTATGTCCCCAGAGAATACTATAGATGTGAGATGATATAAGGGATTTGTTAACATCAGATATTCGTCTAATGCCCAGCCCACCCTCACACTTTGGATGGCACACCTCCTTCCAATCTACCTTAGCTCTACCTTTAGAAGCGTCACCATAGCCCCATAAAAACCACTTCATTTTACTCTCTAACTCCTTTATAATACTATTTAGCAGAATAAAAACGGATGCCCAATACACATGAATAGATGAAAGCACACTTATCACTAACTGAAGTCTACCAGCAAATGAGAGAAAATTATTTTTCCAGTCTAAAATTCGCTTGTTCATCCGTTCCACAAGAACCTTACAGTCTTTAATTAGAAGTCTTGAAGGCAGTAGCGGGACTCCCAGATATTTGATAGGAAGTTTACCTTCCTCAAACGGCATCAGCTCCACAATCCTCGTCTTAACTCGAGCAGGCACATTACAAAAGAAGACAATGTTTTTCGAGCTACTAGGGACCAAACCTGACACATCTGTGAACTCCTTCAGAGATTCCATAATGATCTTAACCGATTGAACCTCTCCTCTAGCAAAAAGGAAAAAGTCATCAGCGAAACACAAGTTGATTATCATCTACTTCTCGCATTTGTTATGAAACTTGAAAGAAGCATTCAAATCCGTTGCGTTACGAAGAATCAAAGTTAGCACTTCCATTACCATTGTAAATAAGTAAGGGGACATTGGATCTCCCTGACGTAACCCTCGCTTTCCTTTAAAGTATCCATGGATATTTCCATTAATACTTAAAGAAAACGATGTAGAAGATACACACTCCATAATCCAAAGAATTATCCGTTGGTTAAAACCAAACCCGTGGAGGATATCACAAAGGAATCTCCAGTCAACTGTGTCATATGCTTTCTGAATATCAACTTTCATGGCGCATCTAGGAGGACCAACTTGACGATGATAATTATGCATTAGTTCCTGGGTTAACATTATGTTATCAGAGATTTTCCTTCCTGGAACAAACGCGGACTGGTTGTCACTTATGATCTCATTAAACCCTCAAGAATCCTGTTAGTAATAATCTTGCTTATCCCTTTATAAATGACATACAGCAAGAAATAGGCCTATAATCCGTTACTATAACAGGAGTAGTAACCTTAGGTATAAGCGCTAGGAAAGTGTGGTTTACTTCTTGAAGCATTCTGCCCGTTTCAAAGAAGTCTATAACAGCATTAGTAACATCGCTACCAATAATAGTCCAAGCCTTTTTAAAAAAACTTAGATGTGTAACCATCGGGACCAGGCGCCTTGTTCTCATTTATAGAAAAAAAGCAGACTTCACCTCATCATTTGTTACCTGTCTACACATGTAATTAGCCACCTGAGAGCTGAGTCTAGAAGAAAACACATCTGGATTCAGCTTCTTAACCAGACCCCATCATTACCAAGGAAAGATCTAAAGTGAGCGACTAGAGCATTAGCTACCCCGTCCCCCTCATGCAGATTACCCATAGTATCTTTAATAACGTGGATCTTATTAATATGGTTCCTGCATTTAACCACATTGTGAAAATACGCTGTATTAGAATCAACCACCTCCAACCATTTTTGTTTAGCTTTTTGCTTCAAGAATCTCTCTTCATCCAAGACAGCATCTTGGTATTTCTTCACACACACAGCTTCAGCATCCTTAATATCCTTATTAGTCGGGTCTATATCCATCCTTAATTGCAGCCTATCAAGCTCATTCTTCAGGTCCATCACCTTTTTATGAAGATTACCTTGTTTATGCATTAGCGATCTAAACGGGTGCTTCAACCCTCTAAGCTTCTTTACCACTCTAAACATCGGGACACCATCCACCATCACCTCCCAACCATCTTTAACTACATCATTGAACTCCTTCTTGTACGCCAAAAGATTAGTAAACTTAAAAGGTTTAGGTTTGTTCCTACGGGCAGTATGCACCTTTATAACACACGGACAATGGTCAGACACACCATTAGGAAGAAAACAAGCATAAGAATCTACAAAAGCATCCGCGAAGTGAATATTAACCATGATTCTATCTAGCTTTTTCCTGATTCCCACACCATTCTTTGGCCGTTGATTCCAAGTGTAATGCACACCATGAGCATTAATATCAAATACTTCAATATTTTCAACACATTCTTTGAAATCTTTCATTGCCGCATTTACAGTAGATGACCCCATATACTGATCTTCTAAGTTTAGGCTACGTTAAAATCCCCCATTACGACCCATGGCCTGTTTTTAACAAATCCCTTATGCATCCTTAAGGAATCCCACACTTGGTTACGCTCTTGGTAACAATTGCAGCATACGCAAACGAAACATAAAGCATACTTTTGTCCCCCTTGAAAACTATTTGAGTATGAATTAATTGGGCATTAACATTCAGAACCATAATGTCTACATTATCAGCATTCCAACCCAATATAATTCTGGTACCTTTGTTGCAATCTTTACCATTTGAGGTCCATTCCCAATTTCTAAAAACAGTCTTGCACACTTTGCTGAGATTTTCCATCTGGACATGCGATTCCAAAATAGCTAGCACCTGCAGCCCATTCTTATCTACAAACTTTTGAACCTCCTTTTGTTTCAGGGGATGGTTCAATCCGCTCACATTCCAAGCGGCTAAGCTATCCATTAATAACCTTCTCAGCAGGTGTGCTTGCACCTAAAACAAGGGAAGCCAGGGTCGAACCCGAGCCTCAAGTGCAATTATTTAGAAAACCAATTTCTAAATATTCTAAGTGTTAATATTTAATTGTTTGATCATATCATAAATAAATATTATAAGTATTTTGTCTAGCTTATTATTGGGTATGACCCGACTTGGATCATAACGTACAAGCCATATCAATTTAATATTTGTCTTGGGCATACGATTCCAACAAAGATATATGTGACCAACAATTGCCCGTTATGATTCATTAAGACCGAATATAGTCCGTTAAGACATTTATGAACCTACTATTGCCCGTTGTGATACATTAAAGCCCAATATGATCTGTTATGATATATATAACCAGTATTGCCCATTGTGATCAATAAAGTCTCAATATACTCCATGAAGAAATTTGTAACCTACGATACCACTTGTGATCTATTAAGCCCAAATATGGTCTGTTAAGTCTTATATGAACTACCATTGTCCGTTGGGATTCATTAAGGCCGAATATCGTCCGATAAGAGATTCATGAGCTACTATTGCCCGTTGTGATCATTAGACCCAAATATGGTCCGTTAAGAACTCGACCTATTGTATTCTGTTGTGATCCATATAGGCCTAAGAAGTTTCATTATGACACATATGGTCTACCATTGCACGTTGTGATCCATTAACGCATAATATGGTACTCAGCCCTCTACTTGTTTTTTATGTGTGTTTTTGGTAGTAATACAAATCACCAGGGCATAGCCTTTTACCAAAAAAAAAACCGCATAATATGGTCCATCAAGACATAAATGACCTACTATTGCAAGCTGTAATCCATTATCGCCCGATGTAGTCCATGGAGACATATATTACCTATTTTAGTGTTGTGATCTATTAGTGTCGAATATTGTACGTTAAGGGGTTTTCATCTATTAAGGGCAAATATTGTATGCTAAGAAATATATGACCTACTATTGCCTGTTGTGATCCATCAACAATATGGTCCGTTATGACGTGTATCGCCCGTTGTGATCCATTTAGGCCTTATATGGTCAATTAAGACATACATGACATGCCATTCTTGTTGGAATTTATTAAGCCCCAATATAGTCTGTCAAGACATTTATGAACCTACTATTGCCCGATGTGATACATTAAAGTCCAATGTGGTCCGTACGGTGTGATCCATTAAGGCACAATATGGTAAGTTAAGATATATATGACCTACTGTTGCCCGTTGTGATTGATTAAGGCCCAATGCTATCTGATAAGAGATCTAGGACCAGTGCCCGTTGTGATCATTTAAAACCAAAATAAAGTCCATTAAGAATGCGACCTATTGTATTCCGTTGCGATCCATATAGGCCTAAGAGACACATATGACCTACCATTGCATGTTGTAATCCATTAACGCATAATATGGACCATCAAGACAAAAATGACCTACTATTGCACGTTGTGATCCATTCTCGCCCGATGTGGTCCATGGAGACATATATTACCTACTCTTCATGTTATGATTCAATAAAGCCCAATATGGTCCGTAAAGACTTATATGACCTACGATTGCCTGTTGGTATCTATTACTGCTGAATATGGTTGTTAAGACGTATATAACCTACGATTGCCCGTTGTAAAATATTAGTGCTGAATATAATCGTTAAGACATATATTATCTAGGATTGCCACTTGTGATCTATTTAACAAGGCTGAACACGGTCTGTTAAGTCTTATATTATGTACTATTGCCAGTTGTGATTGATTAAGGTCAAATATGATCTGTTAAGACACATACGACCTACTATTGGCCATTGTGATTACTTATGTCCCAAAATAGTCGGTTAAAACATTTATGACCTAGTAGCCCTTTGTGATCATCCTTTAAGGTCCACTTTGTTTTGTTAAGACATTTATAACCTACTATTTCCCGTTGTGATTCATCAAGGCACAAATGGTCCAATAAGAGATTTATGATTAACTAGCCCAGTGTGATCAATTAAACCCAAATATGTCCATTAAGAATACAACCTATTGTACTCCGTTGTAATCCAAATAGGCCTAATAATGTCCATTAAGACATCTATGACCTATTGCACATTATGATCCATTAACGTATAATACAGTCCATCAAGACTAAAACCTACTATTGCACGCGTTGATCCATTTACCCCCGATGTGGTCAATGAAGACATATATTACCTAATGTACATGTTGTGATTCATTAAATCACAATATGGTCGGTGAAGTCTTATCTTACCTACGATTGCCCGTTAAGAAATAGATCACCTACTATTGCGAATTGTAATCCATTAAGGCCCAATATGGTCCTTTAAGATATATACAACTAGTATTGTCTATTGCAATCCATTAAGGCCCGTTATGGTCCATGAAGAAATATATGACCTACGATTGCCAGTTGTGATCTATTAAGGCTAAATATGGTCCGTTAGACTTATATGACCTACTATTGCCAGTTGTGATTCATTAAGGACCAATATGGTCCGTTAAGAATCTGACACATTGCCCGTTATGATTCATTGAGGCCCATTTAGTCCGTTAACACACTTATAACATATATTGCCAGTTGTGATCCAGTAAGGCACAATATGGTATGTTAAGATATATATGACCTACTATTGCCCGTTGTGATTCATTAATACCCAATATATTCCATTAAAACATATATGACCTACTATTGCTCGTTTTGATCCATTAAGGCCCGATAAAGGCCTTGAAGAAATATATGTCCTATAATTTCCTGTTGTGATCTATTAATGCCCAATATAGTCCAATAAGACATATATGACCTACTATTGCTCGGTTTTATTCATTAAGAACCAATATGGTTCGTTAAGATATATATGACCTACAATTGCTCGTTTTGATTCATAAAGGCCCAATGTGGTACGTTAATAACTATATGACCTATTGTTCTTGTTGTGATTCATTAAGGCCCAATATAGTTATTTAAGACATTTACCAACCTACTATTGGTGTTGTGATACATTAAAGCCTGATATGGTCCGTTATGAGATATATAACTAGTATTACGCATTGTGATCCATTAAGGCCCAATATGGTCCATGAAGAAATATATGACCTACGATTGCCACTTGTGATATTATGGCTGAATATGGCCGGTTAACTCTTTAAGACATATAATGACCTTCTTTTGCTCGGTTTTACTCATTAAGGCCCAAAATGGTCCTTTAAGATATATATGACCTATAATTACCCGTTGCGATTCATTAAGACCCAATATGGGTTCGTTAAGTGCCCTATGACCTACTATACTTGTTGCAAATATTTAAGGCCCAATATAGTCCGTTAAGACATTTATGAACCTACTATTGTCCGTTGTGATACATTAAAGCCCAATATGATCCGTTATGATATATAACCAGTATTGCCTATTGTGATCAATTAAGTCTCGATATACTCCATGAAGAAGTTTGTAACCTACGATTACCGCTTGTAATCTATTAAGCCCGAATATGGTTTGTTAAGTCTTATATGACCTACTATTATTAGTTGTGATTAATAAGGTCTCAATATGGTCTGTTAAAACATATATAACCTACTATTGCCCTTTGTGAGGCCGAATATGTTTTGTTAAGACACATATGACCTACTATTGCCCGTTGTGAGTCATTAAGGACGAATATCGGCCGATAATAGATTCATGAGCTACTATTGCCAGTTGTGATCAATTAGACCAAATATGGTCCGTTAAGAACACGACCTATTGTATTCTGTTGTAATCCATATAGGCCTAAGAAGTTCCATTATGACACGTATGGTCTACCATTGCACGTTTTCATCCTTAAGGCCTTGAAGAAATATATGTGTGACAACCCGCAATTTCATGCTAGCATCCGTACGAACCCGAATCTCGCGCACATCAAGATCCTGCGGTTTAAACTTAATTTTTGGATCGTCATATGCATAGCAATGTCTAGTCGTGTCACATTTTGTATTTTGTAATTTTTAGAAATTACCAGGTCACACACGAGTTAACCCGTATACTTAATTAATCATATCTTATTTCTTAAATGTGCATTAGACTTAATTTTTAGTAATTAGGTCGTCTTATGTCTAGCAAAGTCCGAGTATTTTTATGTTGCGCACCCGGTAATTCATGGGAATAGTTGGTATGCGGTTAACCGGTAGACGAAAACGAACACTAATAAATTCAAGAAAAAGTATAAAAAATAAGTTCACTATCATAAATTACGTATTTGTGACTTATCTTTCAAGACTTATGTGGTCATTCTAAAAACCAAAAGCATATATTTATGCTATCAAGGATTCGTCTTGTAATTTTCTACACGTTAAAATGTGTATATACACACACACGACACATACATATCAAATTTTAGATTCGTTGTGTTTTATATATTAAACCAAGTTTATTAGAAAAAAAAAACATTTTACTTGATTTAATAAACTTGGAATTCTTTTAACAAAAGCAAGTTAAAAAAAAACACCATATATTTTCCACCTACGTCACCTACTACTTATAATTTGTTTATATGGAAGACAAAATGTACTATTATTTCAGCTACCAACACACCTTTTTGACTTTTCTTTTGAACAATTAAATTCTGCCAATGCTTCTCATCATGATGTTGTTCACTACAACACTCAATAAGATGGTCATCATTCTTTTATTCAGAAACCCATACTTGAACTTTTCCATATAATTAAAATGCATATCATTCAAGATTTACTTTGCATTTAAAAAAAAAACACTCCAACATTTTTCCCTTGTTGCCGAATTCCATAAACAATCTGTCAAGTTTCATAGTTCAAGTTAAAGATCAAGACTACAAGTTTCAAGTCTCAAGTTCTTATTTTTCTTTCACATCAAACCTTGCTTACTTCTTGTAAGTATTCTCTAAGAAATATCATTATTATTATTACTACTAAAATATCATGTATTAGGATCACCCAAGTAGATTTAGTGATAAAGGTTGATGGTTTCATAAGAATTTTTTTTTTCACAAAAGACTTGGTTTTATATGGACAAACACTGTGTTTTCTTTACTTGATATATTCCCTAACTAATGGATGTAATCGTATAGAAATCTTGGTCTTCATGTTATTAACAAAAAAAATATAACTGATATTTGTTGCCGAATTCCATAAACAATCTGTCAAGTTTCATAGTTCTAGTTAAAGATCAAGACTACAAGTTTCAAGTCTCAAGTTCTTATTTTTCTTTCACATCAAACCTTACTTACTTCTTATAAGTATTCTCTAAGAAATATCATTATTATTATTACTACTAAAATATCATGTATTAGGATCACACAAGTAGATTTAGTGATAAAGGTTGATGGTTTCATAAGAATTTTTTTTTCACAAAAGACTTGGTTTTATATGGATAAACACTATGTTTTCTTTACTTGATATATTCCCTAACTAATGGATGTAATCGTATAGAAATCTTGGTCTCATGTTATTAAAAAAAAATATAACTGATAGTTTTTAACTTATTACAAGTTTGCATGGTTATTCTATTATAGATTTTACTTAAACTCCGGTAAAAGAATTAACAATTTTGAGACTAGTAATTTTAGATGTTAATAATCTTATATTTATGTTTTTGTAAATAAAGAAAATAATAAATATGTAGAGCTGCCTGTTGAATATTTTCTTTAGAAAAGTGTACGTATAATGATAATTAAATAATTATGGACTTATCATATTATATATTTATTTTAAATATATATGGTTTACATGGAGTTATTATGCTAGAAATTGTAGTTGTATAATTTCATAGGTATGGATATCATATATATTGAACATATATAATTCTAGTTTAGGAAACGTGAACGCTTTTCCATTATATACAAGTAGGAGGTTTAAGGGAAACATATATGTAAAAAGATTGTTTTACCTAAAGAGAAGACAAGACGTATTCCAAACTAAATTTCTCTAAAATAATATATAATTTTATATGTATTTATTTAATTACAGAGAGTCGAGTCACGACACGGGTTAAAATGATCATTTATTTTATGAGCCCGGACACGAGTTTTAAGCGAAAATACAAAGACGAGTAATGATAATTTATCATTTATATTTATATAAATATATTTTCCATAATCCAAAGATATATATCACCAACGGGTCATCAGGTCAAAGCATTTTTAAAACAACAAGTAACTCGGTCGAGACTAACTAGATGGGTGACCATAATACATGACCAACTTGCATGCTAGAACCATTCAAAAGAGAACTTAAGGTATCCTTACATTTTTTAGGACACTTGTAGGTCAGGAACTTTGAACATTGGGCATTAATTGCTAGCATGCGCACGGAACGCAATGTAGTGAGTTCATAACCCCCACTTTTTACAGTTTTACATTTTTATAAATGTTTTCGGGGGTGGAAAGACATGCAGGTTTCGCAAAAGTACACAATATTTTGTTAAATGAAAATTCATATTTCTAAACTATGTTGCGAATGGATTTCAATAAACTCAAATAGTTTATGAATGGTTTATGCTCAACATACCAGTTTTACAAAACACACGCGTATTTTCAGAACGTGCATGAGTTTCACGACTAGTGACGAGAATGTCCTAGATACATACAGACACAAGGACTGGATTGTCCTACATACGAATAAGGGGACTGGTTGGTCCTGCTTACAGACTCAAGTGGGTTAGGCCCAATGGCAAAGACTCGTGGGCTAGGCCCAATGACAAAGACTCGAGTGGGTTAGACCCACCTATACTCGTGCGAGGCACGAAGAATCAAGGACTGGATTGTCCACTACTCAACACTAAGGGCCGTAGGGTCACTTAAAACTGTACAGTGAAGTCCTCGCTACATATCAGAAGTATAACCGCCTGCTAGTCTACCGTCTTGAGTAAACGGTTTGGCGAGGCACTTACTAGCTTGGGGTGGGTTATAGGCTCATGCGGGCATGTTGTCTTTGTCGTACGAGGACATCGACGGTTATTCAGATATTACAAAAACAAGGTTTTTATATGACATGCCGAGGAAAAATGAGTTTATTACGTTTTCTCAACAATATTTAAACCGGTTACGAAAAGGATTCATTTCAAATCTTTTCAAACAAACTATGAACTCGCCAATATTATGTTGATTTTTCGCATGTTTATTTCTCAGGTTACATTTTCAAATTATGGCACGGTTGGAATAGGAGAACCCATGGGGATCCGAGTACTTTGTGGGCGTTCATTTTATAGAAGTCTTAGCATTAAATACTTCCGCTATGCAATGAAGATACCAGTCACATCACGCCCTTCTCTGATGTAATCGATTTATCGGGGTGTGACAGATTGGTATCAGATCTATAGGTTTCAGCGAATTAGGTTTCTTAAGAGATACCTAGGCTTTAACCTCACTTTCCTATGGGGATATTAGATCATTAAGACCTTGAATACATATCGAACGTCTAGGACTCGAATATGGGTTCCAACCGTTGCCGAAACAATGAGTCAAAATTTTGGTTTTAAACATACACTAGTGTTGTGTTTCAAATAAGGTACACGAAACGGTTACATATGGTAAGCAAAACCTTGAGATGTTCTGGAAACATGCCTTTAAGACCTTTGGCACACTTACATAAAATTCCAATAAAGGTCCTTATGTAGGAACTGTGATTGGTAACTCGGGAAAACGTTATTATCTGTGCTACTTTATTTACCCAAGTAGATCACCTACGCAAAATAGAATATTGTTGTGCAAATTTGAGTCAAATGTAGCATACATGGTTACACTAGTGTGGTCTTTGCTATGTTGACATGAGGAATGTCTCTTGGTTAACACGTCTTTTGAAACAAGTTGAAAAAAATGCTTTGGTAGGACATCTGTGAAACATACGTGTAAGTATATATATCATATCTTACAACAACATGTGGCATACTTGGGAAACATTTTACACAAAATAAATATATATTATATATTTATTTACTTTTTTTGGATGAAACACGACCTGGATTTAGTATTACTACTACTGTATGAACTCGAACACGAGCCTTATGAATACGCGGAGACGAGTACATGTTACGACGTGAAACATTATTTATATTTATATATAAATGCTCCGGGAGTCCGAATATATCGACATTTGTCGTCCATTGTATAGTTGAAGCTTTGGGAAATAAAACGCGATACATGTTGAATATAGTCTAGGGGATTGGTTACACCTGAATACCAAGTGGTTTAGGAGATACATCTCAAGCCTTTCACTTCGAATCTTCAGAGTAGTTACTTCATTAAAATCGATTGTCAACTAGAGCGTGGTGACTATGACTTCTAGCCTCATTGTTGATGTTGTTTGTGCTTGAGTATCGTTCGAGGAAGGTTCCGTGGAAAAGGATTTGGTGACGCACATGAACGGTACATTATATGTATATATTTATTTATATATTTACGTGTGGACACTACGTACACCTATAATATGACCTGCAACTGAAAACTACTAGGAATGTCAAGTAAGGTTAATTTAGAATTACGTTTGACGTCACGTAATTGTGAATTTACAGGTACTTGAGAATTATGGGAAATTCTATTGTGATGACCTATGCATAACTTAATCATTGTATTACTATTGATGTTGCGAACGTAATTGTCAGTCATTTCATTAATGGGTCAGTGTGACTTCGATTTTAGAAACATTCCAACTCGATAATGGTCTTGATTTAAGATCTTTACTGTCTTGGCTTTTGATTCCTGATGTACCTGCCATTGTCTTTGGGCATAGATATGTTTTGATGATGCAAACCTAACATTTGAAACATGCCTCCACATCTCATTCATATAAATCTCTTGGTGTCACATCTTTTGATTCTAATTCTATTCACTAATTGTATTCTCATGTTGAAATCTCTTCAAGATCTAATGGAATTGTAATATTCAAAACAACTTGAACGAGCACTTCATTTGATCTGGAACATCGTGAGCTCGTTCAACCTTTATTCTCATTGAATTATTTTAATTGTTACAACACCTTGTGGTGACGCTTCTATCAGCCCATAGCATTGATTATTTTTGTCTATATGCCTTTTGATATGATAAATGCATTTGTTTCATTTGGGCAATGGTTTCCTGTTTTCATGATAAATTTCTTCGTCGTAATAATTGACACACTAATTTTTGTTGTACTTGGATATGTTCTTCATGCTCGGTTTGTTATTTTTTTGTACTTTGATACGTTTTCATGCTCAGTTTGTCGACTTGTCACTCATATTCCTTGCAATGGCTAAGGCCAAGTTACCTTCGACGATGACTTCATTGTTGATTGGAATTCTATCGTCAATTGTAACCGTTTAACGTGGCATCATTTGATTTTACTCGTGATGACCACACTTTCAAAAGTGCACCCATTTCAATTTGACAAATTCACCCTGAGTAGGGATTGGCATTAGGATGCTACATTAACAGCCTTTCATTATTAGATTTAATTGTTCGTTATCATGCTATACATTGGGAACTAGGCAAGTTGTTGTAGCTTCGCGTACCCAACTGTTGACTTGTAAGTCATTTCGCTCACGATAACCTTTTGTGATAACTAAGTACATGTTCATGTTTTTGTGTTCAGACCTTGCATCATGGTACCATTTGAATTTTTTTGTTGTTGTCGTATTCTTCTTGTATGCTTACATTGTAAGGTACATCTTGTGGCTTTTGATTAACTCGAAAAGTGTATGGATTGTTATTGAGGTTGAGATGTTACTCTAACAATCAACCCTTCGGTTTCCACTCTTTCGTTTTTGGTGGAGGCTTGAATACATGTGTATATGTGTAAGTGTGTGTGTGTATAATTTGTCGTAAGTCGTGATCGCTTGAGTCCCAATCATCATCAGATGTCATTGCAGTCATTTAGTTCAGTAATTGATTCTCTAGCTAGCACCGTCTTGCGCTATGAAACTTTAATTATTGATTAACTCACATTACATAAAACTACAACAATTATAAGCTCATAGTATATGTTGTAGTAACCTTCTGAACAACTAGCAGAGTTCTTTACACCTACCCAAACAACCGGTAGAAGTCGTTATACCAACTCAACAATTGGCAGAGATCGCTATACCTACTCAACAATAGACAAGGGTCGTGCTACATGTCCAAGAACTAGTAGAAGTTGTGGTTACCTGCTCAACAATTAGCAAAGGTCGTGATAATAAGTCATTAAAGAAATAACACCAAATTAATTTCGGGACGAAATTCTTTCAATGGGGTGAGTATGTGACAACCCGCAATTTCATGCTAGCATCCGTACCAACCCGAATCTCGCGCACATCAAGATCCTACATTTTAAACTTAATTTTTGGATCGTCATATGCATAGCAATGTCTAGTCGTGTCACATTTTGTATTTGGTAATTTTTAGAAATTACCAGGTCACACACAAGTTAACCCGTATACTTAATTAATCATATCTTATTTCTTAAATGTACATTAGACTTAATTTTTAGTAATTAGTATCACACCCCGACCCGCAACGGAATAAGAGTTCGGGGCATAATTGGGTTATCACCAAAGCTCATGATATTTACTAATATGTTTCATATTTATTAAAGTCAAAATTACATTCTCAATGATCCAAACATGTCCATACAAATACAAAGAAAAATAACCAACTAAACAATCCAAGCTCAAACCAGTTTATTCTTCTAAGCCAATCCTATGTGTTTCTTGCTGCAGCTGGTTCACATGTATCATGTGTAAAAATGGGGGTTTTTGGGTCAACATAAGTTGGCGAGTGAACCTTGTTAGATAAACATTTATTATTGATTTCTTGTTATTTTTATCAATGAAAAATTGTGCAATAGTCATATGTGAGCAAATGTAAATAATCAAACAATAGCAATAACAACCACAAACAATAAAATACAATAACATACAATAACATATGAACTTGCATGCATATATAACATGAATGAAACTGTATATGTTGGCAACGTCACGTTCGCGCTCATAATGTAATGGGGAACTGACGGCCTATGATGAATGTCTGTGCGATCAAGGCTCAATCAAACGGAGCCGATCGTATGTTGGCAACGCCAGGTTCACGCTCATAATGTAATGGGGAGCTGCTCAACGCTCATAACGTAATGGGGAGCGGTGGCCTATGAAATTGCATGTACTGAAAATAATAAATTAAATCTAAACAATAACCACACAACAATTGATACAAGCTGAATACACATTTGTTCATGATATGATATATGCATAATGATTTAAATATAATAAATGGTAAGACACATGATACACCCCAAAAACATGATTAAAACGGGGAATTTGTAGAGATTCACTCACATTGGGTGCGTTTGGTTGGAGATGATGAGATGCGCAGGAGTTTGAAGGATTGAACAATGAGGATTAACTAACCTAAATAATAACGGAAAGGTATAGTTAATGAGTGGATTTTATTAATAATTTTATTAGGATTTTTAGATATATTTTTGTGAGTTTAAGGCTATTTCCTATCTTTAAAAACATTATTTTTAAGTATTTTTAATTGATTTTTGAATAAAAATATATAAAAATGTTGACTTTTACGTTGACCATTGACCATTGACTGTTTGACTGTTTGACCGGTTTTATTGTGTAAATGTATGCGCTGGGCAGGACTCGAACCCGAGACCTCCCGTACGCGTGCACGCAGCTCTACCAACTGAGCTACATGTCTAACCCGAAATAATCCTGTTTTTAATTATATTTATATACTAATTCAGTTTATTCAAAATTCATTTATTTTTAAAAAGGATTTTAATTATCAAATCGGTGCCGTCAACAGGTCTCGAACCCGGGACATGTGATTTAATGTTACACACAGTCCACCGCTGGACTGTGTGTCTAACTTGGTTAATATACAGATTTTTATTATACTTAACATTTAATTGCGAAAAGGATCCGGTTCAGTGAAAAAAAGAACATTTTAATTACAGAGAGTGTGTGTGTATCAAGGATCGAACTCGCGGTGTGTGATATATGTGTGCACACAGTCCACCGCTGGACTGTGTGTCTAACCCGAGATAATATCCAAATTATAATAAACTTATAATTAACCTAACTTCGTCTTCTTCGTTACCGAATTACAGCCTACGATTACTCTATTGTTTCTTGTTTATTTTGATTGACAATCATTCATAAGACTAAAATGAAATGGCAGAGACGGTGTTGGAAGTAAACATACCGGAGGAATGATTTATCTCAGAATTCCGGCAAGGCGTCGGCTCTGTTTTTTATGAACTTCGACTGAGCGAACAAATTAACAGTTTTGATTAGTTAATTGTGGAATTGAAGTACTAAGCAAGAGTTATCAGAAGGTTTGAATGACTATACCGTTTTACAGCGGAAGTTAGGAATTTTCAGAAGTTTTCCGACGAGAGGGAATTATCTGATATGGACGTCTGAAATTGATTCCGATTGAAGGGTTTGAGTTAGCAATAGCTTAACAACTGATAGACAATGAAAGAATTGAGAGACTTACTGATTTGATGGAAAACACGGTTTTCCGGCGAAAGTCCGGCGAGTTCAAAAAGCTGCTCCGACGAACTGAAAGTTGTGCGAAAATAAAATTGAAGGTTTGCAGAATGTGTTTGAGTCGCGAGAGGGGACAATGATTGAAGTAATTCAGAAAACGCAAGTTTTCGGTTATTAAAACCGATCCACTCTTGAATTCAAGTCCATTCAAAGCTAAATTGATTGGAGGTGTCGGTGTAGCGGTTATAATCGGTAAACCGCGAACAATCAAACGTTTTTGGACGTTTGGTGACCGATTTCGGTTACAGTTGGCGTAACCAGATTGATTTATGATCGACCATAAAATTTAATTGTTTCCTAGAATTTACAGAAAACATCAAGTGGCGGAGTGGTTATATGTGTGTGTGATAAGTCTTTGAGCTTAAACCCGGCTGACCCGGGTTCGAGTCCCGGCAGCCTATTTTTCTTTTTAATTATTTTATTTTTACTTTTTATCAATTATAACTTTTATATTCTAGTTTGTTTAACAATTATGCATTATTAAAAATTAAAATGGACATAAATACGCAACGAAACATTTACTTGATATTCGATTACAAACGGAGCGGGTTTGGAAAACCCGTTTTTGACAAATGTTACAGTATCCCCTACTTTTAGGAATAGTAGTAGTAGGAAAAGATGCGGGTATTTTTCGTGCATTGAGTATTCACGTTCCCAAGTAAACTCAGGTCCCCGTTTCGACTCCCAGCGTACCCTAACAATTGGAATGCGACTTCGTCGTAGACGTTTTTCTCCGAAGTCCATGATCTCTACTTGTCTTTCAAGAAAATGCATAGATTCATCAATCTGAATATCTTCCAGAGGAATATGGAGGTTCACATCAGCGAGGCACTTCTTCAAGTTTGATATGTGGAATGTGGGATGAATCCTGTTGAGTTCTTCTGGTAGATCAAGCTTGTATGCTGCAGGTCCTACTCTTTCGAGTATCTTGAAAGGTCCTACGTAGCGTGGTGCTAGCTTGCCTTTTTGACCAAAACGAACTACTCCCTTCCACGGTGATACTTTTAAAAGTACATGATCACCAATGTTAAACTCCAAAGCCTTCCGTCGTTTATCTGCATAACTCTTTTGACGACTTTGAGCCGCTAGAAGATTGTTTCGAATTTGATGGATCTTGTCTGTGGTTTCTTGAATCAATTCTGGACCGGTGATTTGAGCTTCCCCAATTTCATGCCAACATACTGGAGATCGGCACTTACGACCATATAAAGCTTCAAAAGGTGCCATGCCGATGCTTGAATGATAGCTGTTGTTGTACGAAAATTCAACTAATGGTAGATGAGCGTCCCAATTTCCCTTGAAGTCTATGACACATGCTCGAAGCATATCTTCAAGAGTTTGAATGGTGCGTTCTGATTGTCCATCAGTTTGAGGATGATAAGCGGTACTGAGATCTAATCGTGTACCCATCGCGGTTTGTACTGCTTGCCATGTTCGTGAAGTGAAATGACCATCACGATCTGAAATAATCATTAACGGTACACCATGTCGGCTTATGATTTCGCTGATATAAATACGAGCTAGCTTTTCGTTCTTGAAATCTTCGCGGATAGAAATAAAGTGAGCTGATTTTGTAAGACGATCAATGATTACCCATATAGTGTCATACCCACCAGAAGTGCGAGGTAACCCGGTAATGAAGTCCATGGTTATGTTTTCCCACTTCCATACAGGTATTTCAGGTTGGACCAGAAGTCCTGAGGGTCTTTGGTGTTCAGCTTTCACCTTGGAACATGTAAGGCACTTGGAAACAAAACAGCAATATCCTTTTTCATTCCAGGCCACCAATAGGTGTATTGAAGGTCTTGATACATCTTATCGGCTCCTGGGTGTATAGAATATCGTGTTTTGTGAGCCTCATTCATAAGAAATTCACGAAGGTTGTTGTGGTCAGGAATCCATATGCGATCTAGATAGTACAGAATACCGTCAGATTTAGTTTCAATTTTAAGTTCAGCTCCACAGGACAGCTCCTTTCGTACGTCGTCTTCCGTTACTGAAACATGTTGGGCTTCTCGAATTTGATCTTTAATGTCAGTTATGATTTGCGAACATAGAAGACGAATGGAGTTCGCATAACCCTTTCGACTGAGTGCATCAGCCACCACATTTGCCTTGCCAGGGTGGTACCGAATTTCACAGTCGTAGTCATTTAGAAGTTCGACCCATCTTCGTTGCCTCATGTTTAACTCCTTTTGATTGAAGATATGTTGAAGACTCTTGTGGTCAGTGTATATTTCACACTTAGTACCGTAGAGATAATGTCTCCATATCTTAGAGCGAACACAACGGCTCCAAGTTCTAGGTCATGGGTGGTGTAGTTCTTCTCATGAGTCTTGAGTTGTCTCGATGCCCTGACGCGTCGCAATAAACCACGAAGTCATCATAACCTTCAGGAAGGGTGAGGATTGGTGCATCACAGAGTCTTTGTTTAAGGGTTTGGAAGGCTTCTTCTTGTTTGGGTCCCCATATGAAGGGTTTTCCTTTATGAGTTAAAGCCGTGAGTGGTACAGCAATGCGAGAGAAGTTTGAGATGCAACGGCGATAATAACCAGCCAAACCAAGGAATGATCTTACTTTAGTTGGTGTACGTGGCGCTTGCCATTCTTGTACTGCTTTGATCTTTGAGGGGTCGACATGTATTCCCTTGTCATTGACTACATGTCCAAGGAATTGTACCTCTTTTAACCAGAATTCGCATTTGGAGAATTTGGCGTAAAGCTTTTCATCCTCTAGAAGTGTAAGGATGAGTCGAAGATGTCGTTCATGATCAGACTTAGACTTTGAATAAATGAGGATGTCGTCGATGAAGACTATAACAAAACGATCGAGATAGGGTTTGCAGACTCTGTTCATTAGATCCATGAAGACAGCTGGAGCATTGGTTAAACCAAATGGCATGACCATGAATTCATAATGACCATAACGAGTTCGGAAAGCGGTCTTTGGGACGTCTTCATCATGTACTCTGAGTTGATGATAACCAGATCGAAGGTCGATTTTTGAAAAACAGCTGGCGCCTTGAAGTTGGTCAAGAAGATCATCAATGCGAGGTAATGGATAGCGATTCTTGATCGTTAACTTGTTGAGTTCTCTGTAGTCGATGCACATGCGAAACGATCCATCTTTCTTCTTCACAAAAAGGACAGGTGCACCCCAAGGCGAGGAGCTAGGACGTATGAATCCTTTGTCAGTCAACTCTTGCAATTGACTGGCTAGCTCTTGCATTTCAGAAGGGGCTAACCTATAAGGAGACTTTGCAACTGGTGTAGCACCAGGTATAAGATCAATGCAAAATTCGACTTCTCTCACGGGAGGAAGTCCTGAAATGTCGTCAGGAAAAACTTGCGGGAAATCTTTTACTACTGGGATGTCTTCGAGTTTCTTCTCCATGGTTCCCTTTTTGACGACATGGGTTAAAAATTGCGACATAATTCTTGCGAAGATATTTTCGAGCTTGAAGACAGGTCATTAATCTGAGCCTTTCGATGGGGTTTCTCCAAAGATTCGTAGAGTCTGACCGTTTGGAAGAGGAATGCGTATAAACTTCTCGCGGCATACCACTTCTACTGTTATGGATTCCATGAGCTTATCACGATTTTGGTTTAGGATGGGTTCAAACTCTAAAGACACAAAACTTTTATCCGCGCCAGTATCAAACAACATGGATGCATAACTACCGTTGATAAGAAACGTACCGTTAACCACATTGCTGTCAGCTCTAGCCTGATTAGCGTTGATGTTGAAAGCTCTTCCTCTTGCAGGTGGAGGAGCTTGGTTAGCTTGATTCACCGGATTGGCTTGGGCTTGAGCATGAATAATGTTCACCAACCGTGGACAAGTGTTTCTAAAGTGGCTTGGATCTCCACAATTGTAGCAAGACCGCATAGGTTATACCATGGGATAGTTAGGTTGGTAGTATGATTGGGCTAAATGTTGGGTAGGTGGTAGTAGTAGGGGTTGTTGGGCTTGACCCATTATTTGTTGGTGGGTTTGGTTGAAGGCTGGTGGCGGTTCGTTCGCTGAGGTATGCGACAGGTTTGAACAGTATGACCTGCGCGACCACAGCCGGTGCAATGTTGGCAGGGATGATCAGGAAAGTGGTGGTACTGGCAACGGTTGCATTTTCGTAATGGGCCAGAGTATGGCCTTTTGTATGGTGCAGGTGAAGGGGCAATGTCACACCCCGACCCGCAGCGGAAATAAGAGTCGGGGCATAATTAGGTTATCACCAAAGCACATGACATTTACTATTATGTTTCATAATTAAATGAAGTCAAAGTTACATTTCTCAAACATCCAAACATGTTCATTCAATACAAGGGAAAATAACCAAACATAATAATCCAAATACTATATCGTTTTATTTCTTCTAATCCAGGCCCTATGTGTTCCTAGCTGCTGCTGGTTCACCTGTATCATGTGTAAAATGGGAGGTTTTGGGTCAACATAAGTTGGCGAGTGAACCTCATAGATAAACATTTGATAATGATTATATGGTTAGTTTATCAATAAAATATTGTGCATAATCATAAAAGAGCACATGTAAGTAATCAAACATTGGCATTTAGCAGTTACAATTATAACATACATTATCATTTGATAGCATACATGAACATACCAATATCATATGATAACTAACATAAATGAACTGTGCGATCAAGGCTCAATCAAACGGAGCCGATCGTATTGCATGGACTGGAAATGTAAATTGAACTGTGCGCTCAAGGCTCAATCAAACGGACCGAACGTATTGCATGAACTGGAAATATAAATTGAACTGTGCACTCAAGGCTCAATCAAACGGAGCCGAGCGTATTGCATGTATTGAAATGTAAAATGAAATGACCGATCAAGGCTCAATCAAACGGAGCCGATCGTGCGGGCACGCCAAGATCAACCGCATAATTAAATGGGGATCAAGCTCAACCTCGATGGATGGGGAGCTGCGGCCTCGGCAATTGCATGTAATGAAAATAATAATTTGCATCCAATAATAACTACTTAACAGCAACAAACTAATACACATGTCATGATATGATATATGCACAATAATTTCGTTATAATATGTAAATAAACAAAGACACATGATACACCCCAAAAACGTGATTAAAACGGGGAATTTGAAAGGTTCACTCACCTTGGGTGGGTTGGATTTGAGATAGTGAGATGCGCACGATTTAGACGAGCGAGTCGACGAGGAATACTAACCTAAATAATAATGGAAAATATATTAAATGGATGGATTTTATTAAGGATTTTAATGGGATTTTTAGATATATTTTTGTGAGTTTATGGCTATTTTCTATCTTTAAAAATGTTATTTTTAAGTATTTTAAGTTGATTTTAAATTAAAATAAACAAATAAAAATATATAAAAAAAATATTATTTTTACTGTTGACCGTTGACCGTTGACCGGTTGGGTCAGCGGTAAATGCTGCGCCAAGCGGGATTCGAACCGGTGACCTTCCGTTCACGCGCACGTAGCTCTACCAACTGAGCTACGTGACTAACCCGTTAGAAACTTAGTTTTAATTATATTTATATACTTATTTGAGTTAACTGAAAATACCTTTATTTACAAAAACGTTTTAATTCAATTGACCGGTGCTTGGGACAGGATTCGAACGCGCGACGTGAAGTTTATCTTGCACACAGTCCACCGCTGGACTGTGTGTCTAACCCGGTTATATTCTTGATTTATATTATACTTAACAACTACCCGATTCAACCCGGTTTAGTTCATGATTTAAAAAGAATGTTATTACACAAGTGTGCGCGTAACAAGGATCGAACTCGGGACATGTCTATGAACATTGCACACAGTCCACCGCTGGACTGTGTGTCTAACCCGTTTATAATCCGAATTTTAATTACTCTTATCCCGTTTTTAAGTTCGTCTTCTTCATTACGATTACAGATTTTTCTCAAACATCTGATTCATGATTTAACTAATTAATAAACATGATGACTAGCTTGAATGTACAAAACCGAACAGTTTGGGGAAAGAAGATACCGGACAGGTTGTCTTCCTTATGGAGTCCGGCGAGAATCAGGCAGCTCTGTTTTTGAACCTTCGGCTGAGAGGGTCTATCAACAGAATTAAGGAATTAGATTTGAAATTGAACCAGGGTGCATTGATTATTAGTACGTTTGAATGTGCTTACCGTTAACTAGCGAGTTTCCGGCAATTCCAGAATTTCTCCGGCGAACACAGAAAATCCAACAAAGTCGTCTGTGGCTGATTTTGAGTGATGAATTAATGTTAGTAAAGTTCTAACAATAGATTGAAATCGCAAGGAAGGAATATCTTACCGGTTTGTGTTGAACACGGTTTTCCGGCGATTTCTGCAGAGAATTCCGGCGAACAGTTTAAGGTGCTCAAATGATTTGAAAACGCGACGAAAAGGAAAGGGAGTGTTGTTGTGACAGTTCTGAATCGCACAAATGATTGGAACTAGAATTAAATCGGAGTTTGATAACTTTTCGGTTTCAACTACCGGAAGTGATGAAGTTTTATGATCATTCAATTCGGACGTAATTAGAAACCGAAATGCATCGGTTATAAGCTGGCTAGATGAAAACGAAGTGATTTGGCGATCGGTTTGCCGATTTCCGTTATTCAGATGGTATTAACGGTTTATTCGAGTTTGTATATAAGATCCAAATGCTCTCCTAAAGTTAACAGAAAACACTTGGTGGCGGAGCGGTTTGGGGATAGGATGATAAGTTGTTGGAGTTCCTCAGCTGACCCGGGTTCGAGTCCCGGCAGCTACAAATGTTTTTTATTTATTTTATTTTAACTTTTATCAAATATAATTTTTATGGTTTAGTTTATTTATTAATTATGTAATGTTTAAACCCAAAATAATCATAAATAATTAATGTATTTCATAACTTGGTATTTGATTACAAAACGGAGCGGGTTTTGAAGACCTGTTTTTTTACAAATGTTACAGGCAACTTGGGTAATGGGTGCAGCAGGGATAGGGAAATTGGTTTGTGTGACAGCGAAGTTTCTGGTGTTACGTTTTCTCTTGTTAGCAAACTTAGAGGAGGAGGTTGAATGGTTTGAAGTTTGGCCCTCAACAGGGGCTTTCTTTTTCTCCTCTTTAAATTTACCGTTGCGAATTCGATTCTCAGTCAGTTCAGTAGCTAGTTCCATAGCAGCTTCAAGTGTTGCTGGTGAAGTGCTGAGAACTGATTCTTGAATGTTCGAGGGAAGACCTCGAATATAATGCTCGATTAAGCGGTAAACTGGGGTGAACAAGTTAGGGACCATTTGGTTCAACTCTAAGAACCTCTTGTTGTAGGAAGTATGATCTCCCTCCTTTTGCTTCAAAGAATGAAATTCGTCCTCTAGCTTTTTAATCTCACTTCTAGGACAGAATCGCCTCGTCATGATTTCCCTTAACTCCTCCCACGTTAAGGCCATAGCATCTTCGATTCCCCTCTTACCCTTTTCAGTATTCCACCAGGTAAGAGCTACCCCAAATAGTCTCCCGGTTGCGTATCGTACCTTGCGATCATCAGGACAATCGCAGTTGAGGAAAGTGTTTTCCATTTCCTCAAACCAGTGGAGGAGAGCAGTGACACCTTCGGTCCCTTCAAATTTAGGAGGATCACAAGACTTGAAATGTTTATATGAGCTCTTTTTGGTAGGAGGGTTGCCGATGTTATGGTCTTCTTGCTGGGGAGGATTGGTGGGATTTGTGGCGAGAGCTTGTTGTACTTGAACCACAATGTCAGGAAGCACCGCGGCCATTTGTTTTGCGATTTGAGTGGCCAAGCGTTCGTGAGACCTTCCGGATCTTTTACCCCCTCGTTGTTGTCTAGCCGACATCTACAGGAACATACATAAGAAGATTGTGAGTTTATGGAGTCTTTTTAGGTGTCATGTGTCTTAAAGAAAATGAAAATAACATAAATATCAATAATGCAACTACATCCATAGGATGTCTTGGGTTTGCTCATGTTGGGCCTCAAATGTCCCCCATACCTTCACCTGTATAGTCATGTGGGCCCCCATGTCTATTGGCTTGGTAGGATTCACATTAGTATTGGCGATTTAACACTTGCATCACCCGAATGAAAACCACGAAATATGTTTACGAGATGTATGGTCGGAATGTGTCCAGGTGTAGACACAATGACAACTCAAAGTGGGGTTAGCTCACACGACGTTTGGTATAGCATGCTTTGGCCTAATAGGTACTTTGTACTCTCATCGTTAGTCCCCAGGTAGGCAAACTGGTCCTTTATTTTGGATTTATACGAATGCCAGCCTAGACAGGACGTTCCGACTACCGGTACTTGTACCCTTCCAGTTACTACATGCCCGTCATGAGAACTCACTTTGATGTGAATTGAAAATACAAAAATCATTGTAAAAACAATCATGAAAATGATGTGATGTGTGCTTTCATGGATATGATATGTTATGAGAATATGATTCATGATAGGCATTATATACTAATATGTACTTATGAATACGCTTGCATAATATTGAATGTAACATTAAACATAAAACATATAAACATCATGAATTTTGCATGTAACACACAAAAATCTTAAAAATTTCTAATCAACTATAGTATAGGCTCTAAGGGTCTAATAACCTATCCTATATCCCTAGAGTCATGGCTCTGATACCAATCTATCACACCCCGACCCGCAGCGGAATAAGAGTTCGGGGCATAATTGGGTTATTACCAAAGCTCATGATATTTACTAATATGTTTCATATTTATTAAAGTCAAAATTACATTCTCAATGATCCAAATATGTCCATACAAATACAAAGAAAAATAACCAACTAAACAATCCAAGCTCTAAACCAGTTTATTCTTCTAAGCCAATCCTATGTGTTTCTTGCTGCAGCTGGTTCACCTGTATCATGTGTAAAAATGGGGGTTTTTGGGTCAACATAAGTTGGTGAGTGAACCTTGTTAGATAAACATTTATTATTGATTTCTTGTTATTTTTATCAAGGAAAAAATGTGCAATAGTCATATGTGAGCAAATGTAAATAATCAAACAATAGCAATAACAACCACAAACAATAAAATACAATAACATATGAACTTGCATGAATATATAACATGAATGAAACTGTATATGTTGGCAACGTCACGTTCGCACTCATAATGTAATGGGGAACTGACGGCCTATGATGAATGTCTGTGCGATCAAGGCTCAATCAAACGGAGCCGATCGTATGTTGGCAACGCCAGGTTCACGCTCATAATGTAATGGGGAACTGCTCAACGCTCATAATGTAATAGGGAGCGGCGGCCTATGAAATTGCATGTACTGAAAATAATAAATTAAATCTAAACAATAACCACACAACAGTTGATACAAGCTGAATACACATTTGTTCATGATATGATGTATGCACAATGATTTAAATATAATAAATGGTAAGACACATGATACACCCAAAAAAACGTGATTAAAACGGGGAATTTGTAGAGATTCACTCACATTGGGTGCGTTTGGTTGGAGATGATGAGATGCACACGAGTTTGAAGGATTGAACAATCAGGATTAACTAACCTAAATAATAACGGAAATGTATAGTTAATGAGTGGATTTTATTAATAATTTTATTAGGATTTTTAGATATATTTTTGTGAGTTTAAGGCTATTTCCTATCTTTAAAAACATTATTTTTAAGTATTTTTAATTGATTTTTGAATAAAAATATATAAAAAAATGTTGACTTTTGCGTTGACCATTGACCATTGAATGTTTGACTGTTTGACCGGTTTTATTGTGTAAATGTATGCGCCGGGCAGGACTCGAACCCGAGACCTCCCGTACGCGTGCACGCAGCTCTACCAACTGAGCTACGTGTCTAACCCGAAATAATCCTGTTTTTAATTATATTTATATACTAATTCAGTTTATTCAAAATTCATTTATTTTAAAAAGGATTTTAATTATCAAACCGGTGCCGTCAACATGTCTCGAACCCGGGACCTGTGATTTAATGTTACACACAGTCCACCGCTGGACTGTGTGTCTAACTTGGTTAATATACAGATTTTTATTATACTTAACATCTAATTGCGAAAAGGATCCGGTTCAGTCAAAAAAAGAACATTTTAATTACAGAGAGTGTGTGTGTATCAAGGATCGAACTCGCGGTGTGTGATATATGTGTGCACACAGTCCACCGCTGGACTGTGTGTCTAACCCGAGATAATATCCAAATTATAATAAACTTATAATCAACCTAACTTCGTCTTCTTCGTTACCGAATTACAGCCTACGATTACTCTATTGTTTCTTGTTTAGTTTGATTGACAATCATTCATAAGACTAAAATGAAATGGCAGAGGCGGTGTTGGAAGTAAACATACCGGAGGAATGATTTATCTCAAAATTCCGGCAAGGCGTCGGCTCTGTTTTTTATGAACTTCGACTGAGCGAACAAATTAACAGTTTTAATTAGTTAATTGTGGAATTGAATTACTAAGCAAGAGTTATCAGAAGGTTTGAATGACTATACCGTTTTACAGCGGAAGTTAGGAATTTTCAGAAGTTTTCCGGCGAGAGGGAATTATCTGATATCGACGTCTGAAATTGATTCCGATTGAAGGGTTTGAGTTAGCAATAGCTTAACAACTGATAGACAATGAAAGAATTGAGAGACTTACTGATTTGATGGAAAACACGGTTTTCCGGCGAAAGTCCGGCGAGTTCAAAAAGCTGCTCCGACAAACTGAAAGTTGTGCGAAAATGAAATTGAAGGTTTGCAGAATGTGTTTGAGTCGCGAGAGGGGACAATGATTGAAGTAATTCAGAAAATGCAAGTTTTCGGTTATTAAAACCGATCCACTCTTGAATTCAAGTCCATTCAAAGCTAAATTGATTGGAGGTGTCGGTGTAGCGGTTATAATCGGTAAACCGCGAACAATCAAACGTTTTTGGATGTTTGGTGACCGATTTCGGTTACAGTTGGCGTAACCAGATTGATTTATGATCGACCATAAAATTTAATTGTTTCCTAGAATTTACAGAAAACATCAAGTGGCGGAGTGGTTATATGTGTGTGTGATAAGTCTTTGAGCTTAAACCCGGCTGACCCGGGTTCGAGTCCCGACAGCCTATTTTTCTTTTTAATTATTTTATTTTTACTTATCAATTATAACTTTTATATTCTAGTTTGTTTATTAATTATGCATCATTAAAAATTAAAATGGACATAAATACGCAACGAAACATTTATAACTTGATATTCGATTACAAACGGAGCGGGTTTGAAAAACCCGTTTTTGACAAATGTTACAATTAGGTCGTCTTATGTCTTGCAAAGTCCGAGTATTTTTATGTTGCGCACCCGGTAATTCATGGGAATAGTCGGTATGCGGTTAACCGGTAGACGAAAACGAACATTAATAAATTCAACAAAAAGTATAAAAAATAAGTTCACTATCATAAATTATATACTTGTGACTTATCTTTCAAGACTTATGTGGTCATTCGAAAAACGAAAAGCATATATTTATGCCATCAAGGATTCGTTTTGTAATTTTCTACACGTTAAAATGTATATATACACACACGACACATACATATCAAGTTTTAGATTCGTTGTGTTTTATATATTAAACCAAGTTTATTAAAAAAACCATTTTACTTGATTTAATAAACTTGGAATTCTTTTAACAAAAGCAATTTCAAAAAAAAACACCATATATTTTCCACCTACGTCACCTAGTACTTATAATTTGTTTATATGGAAGACAAAATGTACTATTATTTCAGCAACCAACACACCTTTTTTGACTTTTCTTTTGAACAATTAAATTCGGCCAATGCTTCTGATCATGATGGTGTTCACTACAACAATCAATAAGATGGTCATCATTCTTTTATTCAGAAACCCGTACTTGAACTTTTCCATATAATTAAATTGCTTATCATTCAAGATTTACTTTGCATTTAAAAAAAATACTCCAACATTTTTTCCTTGTTGCCGAATTCCATAAACAATCTGTCAAGTTTCATAGTTCAAGTTAAAGATCAAGACTACAAGTTTCAAGTCTCAAGTTCTTATTTTTCTTTCACATCAAACCTTGCTTACTTCTTGTAAGTATTCTCTAAGAAATATCATTATTATTATTACTACTAAAATATCATGTATTAGGATCACCCAAGTAGATTTAGTGATAAAGGTTGATGGTTTCATAAGAATGTTTTTTTTCACAAAAGACTTGGTTTTATATGGATAAACACTGTGTTTTCTTGATATATTCCCTAACTAATGGATGTAATCGTATAGAAATCTTGGTCTTCATGTTATTAACAAAAACAATATAGCTGATAGTTTTTAACTTATTACAAGTTTGCATGGTTTTCTATTATAGATGTTACTTAAACTCCAGTAAAAGAATTAACAATTTTGAGACTAGTAATTTTAGATGTTAATAATCTTATATTTATGTTTTTGTAAATAAAGAAAATAATAAATATATGGAGCTTCTTGTTGAATATTTTCTTTAGAAAAGTGTACGTATCATGATAATTAAATAATTATCGACTTATCATATTATATATTTATTTTAAATATATATATATGGTTTACATGGAGTTATTATGCTAGAAATTGTGAGTTATTTGCTAGAAATTGTAGTTGTATAATTTCATGGGTATGGATATTATATATATTGAACATATATAATTCTAGTTTAGGAAACGTGAACGCTTTCCCATTATATACAAGTAGGAGGTTTAAGGGAAACATATATGTAAAAAGATTGTTTTACCTAAAGATAAGACAAGAAGTATTCCAAACTAAATTTCTCTAAAATAAATATAAATTTTATATGTATTTATTTAATTACAGAGTCGAGTTACCACACGGGTTAAAATGATCATTTATTTTATGAGCCCGGACACGAGTTTTAAGCGAAAATACAAAGACGAGTAATGATAATTTATCATTTATATTTATATAAATATATTTTTCATAATCCAAAGATATATATCACCAACGGGTCGTCAGGTCAAAGCATTTTTAAAACAACAAGTAACTCGGTCGAGACTAACTAGATGGGTGAACATAATACATGACCAACTTGCATGCTAGAACCATTCAAAAGAGAACTTAAGGTATCCTTACATGTTTTAGGACACTTGTAGGTCAGGAACGTTGAACATTGGGCATTAATTGCTAGCATGCGCACGGAACGCATAGTGAGTTCATAACCCCCACTTTTTACACTTTTACATTTTTATAAATGTTTTCGGGGATGGAAAGACATGTAGGTTTTGCAAAAGTATAGAATATTTTGTTGAACGAAAATTCATATTTCTAAACTATGTTGCGAATGGATTTCAATAAACTCAAATAGTTTACGAAAGGTTTATGCTCAACATACCGGTTTTACAAAACACACGCGTATTTTCGGAACGTGCATGAGTTTCACGACTAGTGACGGAATGTCCTAGCTACAGACAGACACAAGGACTGGATTGTCCTACATACGAATAAGGGGACTGGTTGGTCCTGCTTACAGACTCAAGTGGGTTAGGCCCAATGGCAAAGACTCGTGGGCTAGGCCCAATGACAAAGACTCGAGTGGGTTAGACCCACCTATACTTGTGCGAGGCACGAAGACTCAAGGACTTGATTGTCCACTACTCAACACTAAGGGCCGTAGGTCGCTTAAAACGGTACAGTGAAGTCCTCGCTACATATCAGAAGTATAACCGCCTGCTAGTCTACTGTCTTGAGTAAACGATTTGGCGAGGCACTTACTAGCTTGGGGTGGGTTATAGGCTCATGCGGGCCTGTTGTCTTTGTCGTACGCGGACATCGACGGTTATTCAAATATTACAAAAACAAGGTTTTTATATGACATGTCGAGGAAAAATGATTTTATTACGTTTTCTCAACAATATTTAAACTGGTTACCAAAAGGATTCATTTCAAATCTTTTCAAACAAACTATGAACTCGCCAACATTGTGTTGATTTTTCGCATGTTTCTTTCTCAGATTACATTTTCAAATTATGGCACGGTTGGAATAGGAGAACCCATGGGGATCCAAGTACTTTGTGAGCGTCCATTTTATAGAAGTCTTTGCATTAAATACTTCCGCTGTGCAATGAAGATACCAGTCAGATCACGCCCGTCTCTAATGTAATCGATTTATCGGGGTGTGACAATATGACCAATAATATCCTGTTGTGATCTATTAATGCCCAATAAAGTCATTTAAGACATATATGACCTTTTGCTCTGTTTTATTCATTAAGGGCCAAAATGGTCCTTTAAGATATATATGACCTACAATTACCCGTTGTGATTCATTAAGACCAAATATGGTTCGTTAAGTCCCTTATGACCTACTATTCTTGTTGCAAATTTTAAGGCCCAATATAGTCCGTTAAGACATTCATGAACCTACTATTGCCCGTTGTGATACCTTAATGCCCAATATGATCCGTTATGATATATATAACCAGTATTGCCCATTGTGATCAATTAAGTCTCGATATACTCCATGAAGAATTTTGTAACCTACGATTACCACTTTTGATCTATTAAGCCCGAATATGGTCCGTTAAGTCTTATATGACCTACTGTTGTGATTTGTGATTAATAAGGTCTAGATATGGTCCGTTAAAACATTTATAACCTACTATTGCCTTTTGTGATCCATTAAGGCCGAATATGTTTCGTTAAGACACATATGACCTACTATTGTCCGTTGTGATTTATTAGGCCGAATATCGTCCGATAAGAGATTCATGAGCTACTATTGGCCGTTGTGATCAATTAGACCCAAATATGGTCTGTTAAGAACCCGACCTATTGTATTATGTTGTGATCCATATATGCTTAAGAAGTTCCATTATGACACATATGGTCTACCATTGCACGTTGTGATCCATTAACGCATAGTCCATCAAGACATAAATGACCTACTTTTGCAAGCTATAATCCATTATCGCCCGATGTAGTCCATGGAGACATATATTACCTATTGTTACTGTTGTGATCTATTAGTGTCGAATATTGTATGTTAAGAGGTTTTCCTCTATTAAGGACGAATATTGTACGTTAAGAAATATATGACCTAGTATTGCCTGTTGTGATCGATTAAAGCCCAATATGGTCCGTTACGACATGTATCGCCCGTTGTGATCCATTAAGGCCTTATATGGTCAATTAAGACATAAATGACATGTCGTCCCCTGTTGTGATTTATTATGGCCCAATATAGTCTGTCAAGACATTTACAAACCTTCTATTGCCTGATGAAATACATTAAAGTCCAATGTGGTCTGTTAAGAATATGATGCATTGCCCATTATGATTCAGTTAGGCCATTTAGTCCGGTAACCACATATGACATGTTATTGCCAGTTGTGATCCATTAAGGCACATTATGGTAAGTTAAGATATATATGACCTACTATTGCCCGTTGTGATTCATTAAGGCCTAATACTTTCTGATAAGAGATCTATGACCAGTGCCCGTTGTGATCATTTAAAACCCAAATAAGGTCCATTAAGATATAGGCCTAAGAGACACAAATGACCTACCATTGCACGTTGTAATCCATTAACGCATAATATGGACCATCAAGACAAAAATGACCTATTATTGCACGCTATGATCCATTATCGCCCGATGTGGTCCATGGAGACATATATTACCTACTTTCATGTTATGATTCAGTAAAGCCAAATATGGTCCGTAAAGACTTATATGACCTACGATTGCCCGTTGGGATCTATAAGTGCTGAATATGGTTGTTAAGACATATATGACCTACAATTGCCCGTTGTGATATATTAGTGCTGAATACGATCGCTAAGACATATATGATCTAAGATTGCCACTTGTGATCTATTTTAACAAGGTTGAATACGTTAAGTCTTACATGACCTACTATTGCCAGTTGTGATTGATTAAGGTTAAATATGATCTGTTAAGACATATACGACCTACTATTGCCCTTTGTTATCCATTAAGATCCACTTTGTGTTGTTAAGACAATTATAACCTACTATTTCCCATTGTGATTCATCAAGGCACAAAATGGTCCAATAAGAGATTTATGATAAACTAGCCCATTGTGACCAATTAAACCCAAATATGTCCGTTAAGAATACAACCTACTGTATTCCATTGTAATCCAAATAGGCCTAATAATGTCCATTAAGACACCTATGACCTATTGCACGTTATGATCCATTAACGTATAATATGGTCCATCAAGACATAAATGACCTACTATTGCACGCGTTGATCCATTTACCCACGATGTGGTCAATGAAGACATATATTACCTACTGTTCATGTTGTGATTCATTAAATGACAATATGGTCCGTAAAGTCTTATCTTACATGCGATTGCCCGTTAAAAAATAGATCACCTACTATTACGAACTGAAATCCATTACGGCCCAATATGGTCCTTTAAGATATATACGACTAGTATTGTCTATTATGATCCATTAAGGCCCGTTATGGCCTATGAAGAAATATGTGACCTACGATTGCCACTTGTGATCCACTAAGGCTAAATATGGTCCGTTCAGACTTATGTGATCTACTATTGCCGGTTGTGATTCATTAAGGACCAATATGGTCCGTAAAGAATCCGACACATTGCCCGTTATAATTCATTTAGGCCCATTTAGTCTGTTAACACACTTATAACATATATTGCCAGTTGTGATCCAATAAGGCACTGTATGGTACATTAAGATATATATGACCTACTATTGCTCGTTGTGCTTCATTAAGGCCCAATATATTCTGTTAAGACATATATGTCCTACTATTGCTCGTTTTGATCCATTAAGGCCTCATAAAGGCCTTGAAGAAATATATGACCTATAAAATCCTGTTGTGATCTACTAATGCCCAATATGATTTAAGACATATATGACCTTCTTTTGCTCGGTTTTATTCATTAAAGCCCAAAATGGTCCTTTAAGATATAAATGACCTACAATTACCCGTTATGATTCATTAAGACCTAATAGGGTTCGTTAAGTCCCTTATGACCTACTATTCTTGTTGCAAATTTTTAAGGCCCAATATAGTCAGTTAAGATACTTACGAACCTACTATTGCCCGTTGTGATACATTAAAGCCCAATATGATCCGTTATGATATATATAACCAGTATTGCCCATTGTGATCAATTAAGTCTCGATATACTCCATGAAGAACTTGTGATCTATTAAGCCCGAATATGGTCTGTTAAGTCTTATATGACCTACTATTATCACTTGTGATTAATGAGGTCTCAATATGGTATGTTAAAACATTTATAACCTACTATTGCCCTTTGTGAGGCCGAATATGTTTTTTTGGGTAAAAGGGTATACCCTGGTGGTTGTATTACTATCAAAATAAACCAAGTAGAATGGCAGAGAACCATTCTAGTTCAATAGTGTGACATGCCACACTAAAGTAAACAAGCAACAAAAGCAAAACCACCCAAATAAGGGAAAACAAAAACACCTAAACACTATACATCAAGAAACAAATAAAGGCTCCACGTCTAGGTACTTTCTAACTCTTCCAAGGATGAAATCTTCCAGATCTTCAAAAGCCTTGTTACCCTATCATTCAGCTTGAATTTGAATGAGTGTAACTTTAATCGAACCATCTCCACAATTTGCTCTTCCAATTTCTCCGGAGGCCTTAACTGATTATTGAAGAATCTCGCATTCCTTTCCTGCCAAACGAAATATGCAAAAGCAGCAACCACAAGCTTGCAAACACCCAAATGGCTTGTTTTGAATTAGCCTTAGGAATTATCCAAGCAACAACATCAACCCACCTTCCGTCGACTTGATGCATATCAATTTTATTGCGGATAGAACACCAAATCCGTTTGGAATAAGGACATTCAAAGAATAGGTGATCGTGTGACTCTAATTCACCTTTACATAGAAGACAACACATCAGATTCATGTTACCCGAAGCATTATTCCATACTTGAATCCGATCTTGAGTCGCAAGCTTCTTCCTACAAATAAGCCAGCAAAGGAACGCATGTCTCGGAATACTAAACGAAGACCACACCAAGTTATACCACTCTACCACTTGACCCGAACATCTAAGAGATTCCCACGCTAGTTTTGTAGAAAACGTCTCATACACACTTGCTTCCTTCTTCCATAGAATCGCATCTTTTTTATGAGGACTAAGACTCATCGTAGGAAGCTGAAAAAGAATGGGAAACAAATCACGCCAAGCATCCGGCCAAACCCATCTATTATCCAGAACGACATCAGCCACTTTCAAAGATATAGATAATCCCTCACGAGACATTTGCCTAGGTGTTACATAATTGCTTAAAGGACAATGCTCATTCCAATTATCATACCAAAGAAACGTGTTCTCTCCATTTCCTATAACCGACACAAAAAACTTTGGAATCATCGGCCTAATTTGCAACAACTTCCTCCAACTCCAGCAAATATTATTCTGATTAGGGATATCCCAAAAACATCTGCCTTGCAAATGGTACGAGTACACCCATTCAACCCAAAGAGATCGCCTTCGAGAGATGATGCTGAAAACATGGAAAGCCATTAAAGATTTATTAACATCAGCGACCCGTCTTATCCCCAAACCCCCTTCGATCTTTGGAAGGCAGACAATATTCCACGAGACTTTAGCTTTACCTTTAACAAACCGGCCTTGACACCAGAGAAAGCTTCTTAATTTCAGCTCAAGTTGCTTAATAATACTAAAGCCCAATAAATATACAAAGCATAGAGAACAGAAATAACAAGCTGAAGCCAACCCGCAAACCAAAGAGATTTAGTTTTCCAATCTGTAATACGACTTTCCATTCGTTCCACTAACAACTTGCAATCAGACTGAACAAGACTAGAAGCAATTAAAGGGACACCAAGATACCTTATCGGAAGAGAACCTTCTTCAAAATGCATGATAGAAAGAATATTACCCTTCACTATACTAGGCACATTGCAGAAAAACGTTGTACTCTTATTAAGATTAGGATTCAGCCCGGACATATCCTTGAACTCATTCAGCGCATTCATAATGATCTTCACAGAATCCACCTCGCCTCTAGAAAACAGAAAGAGATCATCTGCAAAACAAAGATTAATAATCCTCTCATGCTCACACCTTTTATGAAACCCGAAAGAGGATTCAATGGAAGTAGCAACCTGAAGCATATGTAAGAACTTCCATGACTAGGGTAAAAAGATACGGGGACATGGGTTCCCCTTGCCTAAGGCCTCGTTTCCCTTTGAGATAACCAAAAATGTTTCCATTTACACTAATAGAAAAAGAAGAGGATGTGATACAGTCCATTATCCAATGGATCATATCATCATGAAAACCATACCCATTCAAAATAGCACAAAGAAACTCCCAGTCCACTGTATCATACGCCTTTTGGATGTCAACTTTAAACGCACATCTAGGCGATCCGATATCTCTATGATAATTATGCACAAGTTCTTGCACTAGAAGAATATTGTCAGTAATACCAGACACAAAAGCTGACTGATTCAGACTCACCACCTTGTCCAGACCTTCTAAAATTCTAGTAGATAGACTTTTTGTAATGCATTTATATATAACATTACAACAAGAGATGGGCCTGTAATCCGTAACATGACTTGGAGTAGATACCTTAGGGATAAGAGCAATTATAGTATGATTGACCTCTTGAAGCATCCGCTTAGAAGTAAAAAAATCTTTTATAGCAGCACATGCATCATTACCCACTATCGGCCAAGCCCTCTTGAAGAAAGCAGAAGAATAACCATCTGGACCCGGAGCTTTATTCTCGTCAATAGAAAACATGGCTAATTTAGTTTCAGCAATTGTAATATCACGAGCCATATGATCTGCCACCTGAACGTCTAAAACATTCGGAAATAAATCTGGAGTCAGCATACGAGAAGTATCACCCTTTTGACCAAGAAATGCATTAAAATGTTTCACAAAAGCATTTGGAACAACAGTGCCTTCATAAAGATTTCCCTCAACATCTTTAATAACATCAATTCGGCTCCGATGATTCCTGCATTTAATCGAGTTGTGAAAAAAAGTTGTGTTTGCGTCCCCCACCTTCAGCAATCTCCTCGTCAAGTAAAGATTCTTGGTATGAAACCAAGATAGCCGATTCTTTTTTCCTAAGCATCTCATCAGCCGGCTGTTGGTCTATATTCTTTTGAGCCTCATCCAACTCCTCCCGTAACGCCTTAACCTTAGTATGAAGATTGCCTTGTTTATAAAGGAGGCTGCGAATAGGATGTTTAAGAGCTTTCAATCTTTTCACTACTTTAAACATGGGGACTCCGTCAATATGCTTCAACCATTCAAATTTAACAATATCTTCAAACTCTTTCTTATACACAATAAAATTCGGAAATTTGAACGGCTTTGGTTTGTTCACTTTTGTATCTGGAACCTTAAGAAGGCAAGGAGAGTGATCTGAGATTCTATAAGGTTGAAAAACCGCACAAGCACTAGGAAATTCATCCGTAAAATAGACATTAGCCATCACCCGATCAATCTTTCTGAGAATGCCAACTCCCTTTTTTGGCTTTTGACTCCATGTATAGTGAAACCCTGAACTATTCACATCAAACACTTCAATTTTGTCAACACATTCTTTGAAGTCTCGCATTCTAGTCGTAATTTTAGATGCACCCATAGCTTCATCCTCAAGATACAAAGAAGAATTGAAATCACCCATGATCACCCATGATTTGTCCTTTACAAACTTTTTATGCAATGATAAACTATCCCATAATTTTCGTCTCTCAACATAGTAATTATCCGCATAGACAAAAGAGCAAAACATAGCTTTTTTCACTTCCTTAAAACAAGTTGAACATGCATGACTTGGGGTGTACTAGATAAGACCATAACATCAACAACATTCCTATTCCAACCCAAGATAATACGAGTACCTTTCGAACATAGATTACCATTAGAAGACCAGCTCCAAGAACTACAAATCCTATACAGACTCCCAAAAGATGCGAAACATTAACATGGGATTCCAAAATAGCGCATACTTTAATCTTATTTTCATTAATCACGTTACGAACCTCTTTTTGTTTCAGGGGTCGGTTCAAACCCCTAATGTTCCAGCAGGAGATACTATCCATTAAAAACTTTATCAGCAGGAGTGCTTGCCCCTTAGTTGTTGTTATCCGCTTTCATAAAATCAGAAGTCTCATTAATTCCTATCACCTCATCACAATCAGATTCCTCACCATCATTCGGATCACTAGTAGAACCAAGACAACCCAAAGAATTTCCAATTTTTATACTACTCAATGAGGGTACCTTGACTTGAGCATTAGCTGTATTACTATTATTACCACGTGAGAAACCTGAGTTAGACGTACTAGCATAGGCATTAGACTCTTTGTTATTCAGGTTATCATGTCTTTTAATAGGCTTGTATTCAAATTTAGGCCTTTCCTTGATAACAACCCCTTTCTTTGCCATTTTCTTCTTATTAACAACCATAAAACCTTCCTCATCAACTTGTTCCTTTCGCTTCTGTTTATCGTTTATGTCAGGTTTAAATTCCTTAGGGCAGCTCTCCTTAGTATGGCCAAATATGCAGCATGTAGAACATCTAGGAGGCGACCATTCATACTCAACTTTCACCAAGCTCATTAAATAACCACCATCATCAATGTTGGGGATAGCAACATAAACTGTTTCCCTTTAGATCATTAGCAGCATCCAATTCAATCACCGCCCAAGCATAGCTACTTCGTCCCCATGATTCCAGACACATATTGCGGGTTTCATTGTCTAAGAATTTCAGAGAGCCAATCTTTGATGCTATCAAGCTTAAACCGTCTTCCGTATATGCAGCCAATGGAACATCATGCATCTTCACCCAAACAGAAACCTTGTATAATTCTTCCTTTTTTATCTCCATCTTAGACGACCATGGTTTCAAAAAAAATGGAATGTTTCGAATAAGCCATGGCCCTTCCTGAAGAACCTGATCCATACCATCTTTGGAATCAAATTTAAAGAAGAAAAAACCCTTAGCATTCATCATACACTTCTGTAGACCATACTTGTGCCATCGATTCTTAACAAAAAACTCGACCACTGGGAAAGACAGTCTCTTGCCCAGGAAGTAGCCAAATAAAACATTACTACACTTTTCTTGAACTTTCCTAACTGATTCAATAGGAATGATAACATCAACATCACTTTTGCACTCCAGGGATTCTAGGAATCTAAAATTAATCTTTGCATTAGGTTGTTTACCTTTTACTTTCATAGCAAACGACACATAATCAGGATCCATATCAGCAGGTTTTATTACGTTAATCTGACCATTATCATGTTCCTGATTGTTAATTTGATCAGCACTACCAAACAAACCAGCCATATAATTGTCCTCCCCACTCAGCCGATTAACCTTATTAAAATTAAAAACCTTATCATCCACAAAGTTTTCAGCTTGATGATGATCAATATCTGTAATGTGAACAGATTTCTCCACATTTGGACTAGGCTGATTACCAGCATTTAAATTAAAAACTGACCTTAAAACCATATCAGGATTCGGCAAAGGTTCATTACCATACTTATGCCGCGCATTCTTCAGGATAGGTTTGCCGTCAATGTTCTTAATCTTCATAGCCAAACCAGAAACTTTTTTACGATCATCCAAACGAGAATCATCAACTCTCTCCATTCCTACCTATGAGAACCCACCATGCACAAGAGATACCAAGAAATCAAGAGAAAACCAAGAACTATGAAAACCAAGTCAAAACCCTAAACCTAGCAAAAACCCTAATCCATGTTTCATGCAAAATCGTATAGATAAACTGGTAATTCAAGGTTTCTGACTAACCAGAAGGACCGAAAAACCAACAAATCTATGAAACATGTTTGAAAACACCAGATTAAGGTGGCGATTGAAGAACAACAGAAAAGAACCCTTCTTATCTAACACTTCCAGCCGCTAATAGAGTTCTTATAAGAGTATTGACAGAATCAAGACTCCTATCACAGATATATTACACAACCTAATGTGAAAAATTCGAAGAATCCATGGGAGAACAAGAATCGCCTACTAGAGAACCAGAATATGTTTTGTTAACACATATGACCTACTATTGCCCGTTGTGAGACATTAAGGCCGAATATCGCCCGATAATAGATTCATGAGCTACTATTGCCCGTTGTGATCAATTAGACCCAAATATAGTCCTTTAAGAACACGACAAATTATATACTGTTGTAATCCATAAGGCCTAACAAGTTCCATTATGACACATATGGTCTACCATTGCACGTTTTCATCCATTAAGGCCTTGAAGAAATATATGACCTATAATATCTTGTTGTGATCTATTAATGCCCAATATAGTCATTTAAGACATATATGACCTTTTGCTCGGTTTTATTCATTAAGGCCCAAAATGGGGTCCTTTAGGATATATATGACCTACAATTACCCATTGTGATTCATTAAGACCAAATATGGTTCGTTAAGTCCCATATGACCCTACTATTCTTGTTGCAAATTTTTAAGGCCCAATATAGTCCGTTAAGACATTTATGAACCTACTATTGCCTGTTGTGATACATTAAAGCCCAATATGATCCGTTATGATATATATAACCAGTATTGACCATTGTGATCATAAGTCTCGATATACTCCATGCATAATTTTGTAACCTACGATTACCACTTGTGATATATTAAGCCCGAATATGGTCTGCTAAGTCTTATATGACCTACTGTTGTCAGTTGTGATTAATAAGGTCTCATTATGGTCCGTTAAAACACTTATAACCTACTATTGCCCTTTGTGATCCATTAAGGCTAAATATGTTTTGTTAAGACACATATGACCTACTATTGTCTGTTGTGATTCATTAGGCCGAATATCGTCTGATAAGAGATTCATGAGCTACTATTGCCCGTTGTGATCAATTAGACCCAAATATCGTCTGTTAAGAACCTGACCTATTGTATTCTGTTGTGATCCATATATGCTAAGAAGTTCCATTATGACACATATGGTCTACCATTGCACCTTGTGATCCATTAACGCATAATATGGTCCCTCAAGACATAAATGACCTACTATTGCAAGCTATAATCCATTATCGCCCGATGTAGTCCATGAAGACATATATTACCTATTGTTAGGGTTGTGATCTATTAGTGTCGAATATTGTACGTTAAGAGGTTTTCATCTACTAAGGACAAATATTGTACGTTAAGAAATATATGACCTAGTATTGCCCATTGTGATCCATTAAAGACCAATATGGTCCGTTATGAAATGTAACACCCGTTGTGATCCATTAATGCCTTATATGGTCAATTAGGACATACATGATATTGCCATTCCCTATTGTGATTTATTATGGCCCAATATAGTCTGTCAAGACATTTATAAACCTTCTATTGCCTGATGATATACATTAAAGTCCAATGTGGTCTGTTAAGAATATGATGCATTGCCCATTATGATTCAGTTAGGCCATTTAGTCCGGTAACCACATATGACATGTTATTGCCAGTTGTGATCCATTAAGGCACATTATGGTAAGTTAAGATATATATGACCTACTATTGCCCGTTGTGATTCATTAAGGCCCAATACTTTCTGATAAGAGATCTATGACCAGTGCCCGTTGTAATCATTTAAAACCCAAATAAGGTCCATTAAGATATAGGCCTAAGAGACACATATGACCTACCATTGCACGTTGTAATCCATTAACACATAATATTGACCATCAAGAGAAAAATGACCTACTATTGCACGCTGTGATTCCATTCTCGCCCGATGTAGTCCATGGATACATATATTACCTACTCTTCACGTTATGATTCATTAAAGCCCAATATGGTCTGTAAAGACTTATATGACCTACGATTGCTTGATGGGATCTATTACTGCTGAATATGGTCGTTAAGACATAGATGACCTACGATTGCCCGTTGTGATATATTAGTGCTGAATACGGTCGCTAAGACATATATGATCTACGATTACCACTTGTGATCTATTTAACAAGGCTGAATACGGTCCATTAAGTCTTATATGACCTACTATTGCCAGTGGTGATTGATTAAGGGCAAATATGATCTGTTAAGACATATATGACCTACTATTGGCCGTTGTGATTAATTATGTCCCAAAATGGTCCGTTAAAAGATTTTTGACCTACTATTGCCCTTTGTGATCCATTAAGGTCCACTTTGTTTTGTTAAGACATTTATAACCTACTTTTTCCCGTTGTGATTCATCAAGGCACAAAATAGTCCAATAAGAGATTTATGATAAACTAGCCCATTGTGACCAATTAAACCCAAATATGTCCGTTAAGAATACAACCTACTGTATTCGGATGTAATCCAAATAGGCCTAATAATGTCCATTAATACACCTATGACCTATTGCACGTTATGATCCATTAACGTATAATATGGTCCATCAAGATATAAATGACCTACTATTGCACGTGCTGATCCATTTACCCCCTATGTGGTCAATGATGACATATATTACCTATTGTTCATGTTGTGATTCATTAAATCACAATATGGTCCGTAAAGTCTTATCTTACCTACGATTGCTGGTTAAGAAATAGATCACCTACTATTGCGAGTTGAAATCCATTAAGGCCCAATATGGTCCTTTAAGATATATACGACTAGTATTGTCTATTATGATCCATTAAGGCCCGTTATGGTCCATGCAGAAATATATGACCTACGATTGCCACTTGTGATCTACTAAGGCTAAATATGGTCTGTTCAGACTTATATGATCTACTATTGCCAGTTGTGATTCATTAAGGACCAATATGGTCCGTAAAGAATCTGACACATTGCCCGTTATGATTCATTTAGGCCCATTTAGTCTGTTAACACACTTATAACATATATTGCCAGTTGTGATCCAATAAGGCACAGTATGGTACGTTAAGATATATATGATCTACTATTGTCCGTTGTGATTCATTAAGGCCCAATATATTCTGTTAAGACATATATGTCCTACTATTGCTTGTTTTGATCCATTAAGGCCCGATAAAGGCCTTGAAGAAATATATGACCTATAATATCCTGTTGTGATCTATTAATATATGACCTTCTTTTGCTCGGTTTTATTCATTAAAGACCAAATTGGTCCTTTAAGATATAAATGAGCTGCAATTACCCGTTTTGATTCACTAAGACCCAATATGGTTCGTTAAGTCCCCTATGACCTACTATTCTTGTTGCAAATTTTTAAGGCCCAATATAGTCCGTTAAGACACTTATGAACCTACTATTGCCCGTTGTGATACATTAGAGCCCAATATGATCCGTTATGATATATATAACCGGTATTGCCCATTGTGATCAATTAAGTCTTGATATACTCCATGAAGGAGTTTGTAACCTACGAATACCACTTGTGATCTATTAAGCCCGAATATGGTCCGTTAAGTCTTATATGACCTACGGTTGTCAGTTGTGATTAATAAGGTCTCAATATGGTCCGTTAAAACTTTTATAACCTACTATTGCCCTTTGTGATCCATAAGGTAGAATATGTTTCGTTAAGACACATATGACCTACTATTGCCCGTTGTGATTCATTAAGGCCGAATATCGTCCGATAAGAGATTCATGAGCTACTATTGCCCGTTGTGATCAATTAGACCCAAATATGGTCCATTAAGAACACGACCTATTGTATTATGTTCTGATCCACATATGCCTAAGAAGTTCCATTATGACACATATGGTCTACCATTGCACGTTGTGATCCATTAACGTATAATATGGTCCATTAAGACATAAATGACCTACTATTGCAAGTTGTAATCCATTATCGTCCGATGTAGTCCATGGAGACATATAAAACCTATTGTTAGTGTTGTGATCTATTAGTGTCGAATATTGTGTTGGATATAATGTTCAATTGTCGATTAAGATTCAACGTTGCCGTTAAGGTACGACCCAAAGAGTTACACTTTGGGCAACCAACAACTAACGGTGTTTTAATTGTTAATCATCGGATCACCAAATAATAAATGTAATAAAAGGAACGGGTAATTATTTAGAATAATTACCGAGAGCTGGATAACTATTATAATTAATATGTTAATTATAATATATATGAATAATTATTAGTTATTAGATAATTAATAAGAAGGAGAAATAATTGTTATAACTATGAGATAATTATAAAGAACTTGTAATTAGATTACAATTCCTTATATTTTGTTTTAAAATAAAAGATGTATATCTTTTATTAATTACTTATAATTATTCTTCATATATATCTAAAAGGATATGGACGTTCAATTTTTATTAAAAAAGGGGGACTTGAATATAATATTCATATATAACTCCAAAAGGTTTTGAGAGGCTTGGGGTGGTACGTTTTTGTATATAGTCTATAAGTAAATTCTATCAGAGAGATATATAACTCTCAATTTGGATTGCTCCTGGACGACAAGAGAGATACGACACTTCTACAAGCAAGCACCCTTGTTTGAACTATTAGTTTCTTTTACCTTGGTTTACGCAAAAAGTAAGTAAAATTTTGACCTTTATTTTTCTTTAGATTAAGGTTTGGTTTGAAATCGTTTCAAACGAACAAACATGATTTTGTGATCAATGATCATCTAGCGAGATCGTTCGTTGAACCAAGGTGTCTTTCTTGGTAGTCACGATTCTTTATTTTATTTTAACCTATTTTGATTGTAAGATCACTGGTGGAGTTTGTTTAGAACCGAACCTCGTGTACATGTTTCCGCTGCGTTCAGTTTGTTTGACAAATTGACTAAAATTATTTTTTTACTCTAAAAGTACACGGAAATTCCAACAGTGGTATCAGAGCGACCTTACAAATCAAAGTAGGTTAGTTTTATAAAATAATTTATAGAATTGCATGCTTAAAATCCAGTAGATTCGGCATAGGACCCTATCACTTATAATAGTTATAGGCAAGTTTGTATTAAGGCAAAAAACGAACACTTGTCAAAGTCCTCTTTCATAAAATATTTGGCCTAAACCTATTTCGTTTAGCTTAATGATGGTACTATGCAAATCCGGGTTTAAAGAAAAACGGATACATTAAAATAATGATTTTTAATATAAACCGATATTATATTTTCTTTAAATCAGACTTCATTAAATATATTTCTTTTATCGAATATTTAAACAAATAAAAAAAAGAAGTTTTTTTTGGATTGGATCCAAGATTAAGTGGGAGCACAAAAGGGTTTGTACTACACTTAATGACTCGGTTCACGTTCTTAGGCTCGAACGAACAGAACATATTTTAAACCCGGAATTGCATATTTATTTTTTTTTTGCGTTTTGCCATCAGATGTTTATTACGTTCATAAAATTAATAATTAATACACTATCATTAAAACGATAATTTTAGTAAAAGGTTTATTAAGTATTGGATAGGTAATTAAAATAAACGGTTTATTTTAAAATAATTGGTTTTACAAAATTAAAAGGTAATTTGAAAACCGTAATTAATAAAAGTTATTAATTAAAATAAATTTTGCGACACGACCAACTTAGATTAAATAGGGTAATTAAAACTAATCGATCGAGTGATTGAAAGGTGTTTCATGTCGTCACAAACTAAAACGTAAAATTGAATTTTACAAAGGAATTGTATAGCCTATGTTCATGCCATATGCCATACAAGTATTTTAAAACGACCCGAACTGGTAAATTTAAAATATAACCCATATAAAATCGATATTCTACGCCACCCTAAATTAAGAACACCCGAACTGATCTATCCGAACCCCTGGTGCTAGTGTTTACCCTGCATCCAGGCCTACGGTTTTGGTTAGGGTAGTTCCGCGATTTCCATGCTTACATGGGTCGGGCTACAGTTCTGATTTGAGGACAAATATCACTTTTGCGACACGAGAGCGAATGTTAGTGTTTACCTTGCATTCGTCTTCTACGGTTGTGAAAATGGGCGTAGTTGGGGTTAACGTACCAATGCTTGACAATACTCGTCATGCGACCCCAAACCGAGAATTGTGTAGTTGACACAATTGGTGATGGTCACCTACCCTTCAATCTATGCCAGTGAAGAGTGCTAAGTCCATTCACTAAGTTATGGGGAGATGGGATCTCATCCCGATTCCTAAAATTTTGTAAATCTTGGGTCAAAATTGAATTAGGTTAATGCATGAAAATTACTAATAATTTTTTCTTATAAATTCTACAGATATCTACAAACAATTCTGATAACACCAAATTCTCGCTTAAGTCCATCCTTGAAAATGCTAACTTGATAATTCTAACTTCATGTATTGGTACCAGCAACCTGAAAATTGTTCTCAGGGCGGAGAAAAAGGCTTATGTCCTTGAAGGACCAATCCCTGAAGCACTTACTGCTACTACGGGTCCTGTCTGTAGGACATGGGAAAAACATATTGATGATTCCCAAGATGTGACATGTCTAATGCTTGCTATGATGATTCCGGAACTTCAGAAGAATTTGGAAAACTTGGGAGCATATGAGATGAGTAAGTAGCTGAAAAACATGTTTCAGCAGCAAGCTCGTCATGAGCATTTTGAGGTGATGAGATCTCTCATTACATGTCGCATGCAGGAAGGTACTTCGGTCAGTTCTCATGTACTGAAAATGAAGTCTTTCGTTGATCAACTGGAGCGTCTGAACGCACCCCTTAGTAATAGTCGCAAGGACTATAACCATCGTGATTACGATCACGTTGCAAAGTTCAAATGAACTTTGTCTTGATCAATTCATAGTCAAAGCCGAAAGTCAAACATTATTTGATTTTTAGCTTGAAATAGCTAAAACAACTAAACAAGATCAAGATAGAACACTTACTTGTGTTCTAGGTTCCAAGAATGCTCAGTAGGAACCCTCCACAACGATGGTAGCCTCCAATTTAGAGCAAAGATGAAGATGGAAAGAAAATGAGCAAGTTGGAGTGAAGATGATCATGTGTATTTATAACAATTCTTGAACCATTGGATCATGCCAAGTGTTTTGTGTGGTGAGCAAGGAATAATCTACACCATACACTTGTTAGGCTAGGAATTAAAGCCTTGGTGATCAAGCATGTTCAAGTCAACATACATAGCAAAACGTAATTGAAATCATGTACTATAAGTGTACTAGATGAACATAGCAAGTATATGTCATAAAAACATGAACCAATAAAGTAACAAGTAGGCACATATGTTTCACCCAAAATATCTTCAAAAGTAAAAGAGGGGACTATGTACTCACTTGAGATTGCAAGATCCTTGATCTAGTGAACTAACAAAACTCGGAAAGTCAAGGAATCAAGTGGCACCTAGTATAGAATCACCATGTTAATAAATCGGAACCTAAATCGGAAGATCGGATAAATGAGGTCTTGTAAATCAAATGAGTGTTGGAACTCATATGATATGATTTAACAAAGTCTACCTTCTGATTTGAAATCAATCCTAAGTGCTTATGACCCGTTACGACTCGTTAAGGTAGTTTACGCCACTTTAACGTGTCGTTTGCGCAAAAGCTTGATCGGATAGTCTAACTAGTCCTATGATAAGTCTTATATGCCTAAACATGTTTAATAATGTTGCATAATCAGTTTAAGTGTCAAAATTTATGTTACATATGCTTAGATTGAATTCATGCGCAAAAAGGGCATTTTGGTCATTTTCCTAAGGCGTATAAACTACCTATCATACAACTAACTAAACGAAGTAACCATAAGGTATAACCCCTGGAGGTTATTCCCTATACAACTATGGTCACAATATATGTTTGGTCGGATCCTAATGATCGACCAAACGAATCGGGTTCGAAAGTCTAAGCGGTTGTCGAGTCTGCTTGACTTACGACCCTAAATAAGCACTAAACTAGAAGTGACGAGTTAAACACTTTAAAACATGTTTAACTAAGTTAGAAAGCTGTTTTGATACCCGAAAATAGTTTCGACGCAAAATGCACATAAACGTGTATTTTGACCGAAACTTTGACTCGTCACTACAACTAGTCAACGTGGTAATCAGTAGGTATAGTCGCAAGGACTATAACCATCGTGATTACGATCACGTTGCAAAGTTCAAATGAACTTTGTCTTGACCAATTCATAGTCAAAGGCGAAAGTCAAACATTATTTGACTTTTAGCTTGAAATAGCTAAAACAACTAAACAAGATCAAGATAGAACACTTACTTGTGTTCTAGGTTCCAAGAATGCTCAGTAGGAACCCTCCACAATGATGGTAGCCTCCAATTTAGAGAAAATATGAAGATGGAAAGAAAATGAGCAAGTTGGAGTGAAGATGATCATGGGTATTTATAGCAATTTTTGAACCATTGGATCATGCCAAGTGTTTTGTGTGGTGAGCAAGGAATAATCTACACCATACACTTGTTAGGCTAGGAATTAAAGCCTTAGTGATCACACAACTTGGCCTCCAAGAATAAAAACAAGGGGCTACTAATAATTCTGGTTCTGGGCATGCCTTACGGACCGTATGGTCCATGGCATACGGTCCGTATGCCTTGTGCAGGGGCTGAAGTTTGCAAAAGTTGCAGTTTTGGTCCCTGCAGCCTTTAAACTTGTTTTTTCGACGTGTTTAACCATCGTTAACCAAATTTTAAGGCTTCATAAGGATGAGAAAGCATAAGGAACTTGAAAAATGCTCAGGATTGTTTCGGATGTCGGCTCGTTAGCTCGTACGGTTGCGGTTTTCGGTTAATTACGATGAAAATCGTAACGAATGTGCTTATAACCGTAAATGCGTAGCGAATGGCATTTTTTGCATTCCAATCACTAAAATATGATATTTTAATGATTACAAAAATTTTTGGATGTCCGTACATGTTCCGGATAGCAAAATACGCGAATTGCCATAGTTTCGCAGATTTTGCAAAATAGCCCCTAGAGCTGAATAAAAATGTTTTCGCCATACCGAACCCTTCAAAACTTATTTCTAACTTCTGTAAAGTATATTTAAGGTATTTTTAGCTTGAGTCATTGTTCCAGAGTGTACGTCGCGTTAAATTGGTTACGTTTCCGTAACGGTTCGCGATTTCACTTCTAGAGAATGTTTGGAAGGTCGAATTTTAAACAAGGATTGAAAATACGAAATGCCATAAATAAATACACAAATATTGGAATAAAACACAATCTTATTAAATATGAAATTGTTTCAGAAATGCATGATGATTAAAATACACAGATGTCACATAAAGATCATTTGGAAGCCCAAAGAAAGTGAAGAAATCACAACACAAAAAGAAGACTTGAAGCATTTGGATGCGGGTTCAAGTGGGAGTTCAACGGCACATTTCTTGTGTCAATATTCACCCTTTAGGAAGGAACTTTTGGCACACTTGTTTCGGCTAACAAGTGTTGTAAAAAATAGTTGGCTATGGTTATGCACCTATTGTTTTGTGTGTTATGCTTGTATGGTTGTTTTATTATGTTGTTTAGATGATATGTGGATATAGATGCTTGACAAACTAATAAACAACAACAAGCTTAAAACTGGTTCTTTAAAAATCATTAAAGTGGTTAATAAAATTTTTTATTAAAGGTTAATGATTTTATAATAAAATGGGTTTTATTAAAAGAACCTTGAAAATTGGTTTTCACTAAGGTACCATAAATTTGAATGCATGCAAATGTATGGTACATAAAGTTATCTAAAAGTAGATTTTTTTGAAAACTTAAATCCTTTTTATAAAACAAGTCAAACACCATCCTTTTACACAACACTCGAATCACTTGGGAATTCTTTGTGGGATAAAGGTCACCTAACCACATTTGAAGGAACTTGTGTGTTTGAGGTACGCTTACCATATTTGTAGGATAAAGGTCACCTAACCACTTGATTTGGAAACCATGTGATTAGGGTCACTGAAGCATGGCGTACAAAGGTGTTGATGGGATTAAACATGCCAACTAAACATAAAGACGTTTAAACCGATCCCATTGGGCTAGAAATTGCAAAGGGTTGCAATTGTCATACGTTGACTACCTTGTTCATTTAAATAATGGATAAAGGTCACCTAACCAATATTTAAATGTAACGTTGGATTCTAGATTTCAATTATTAATTGTCTATGAGACATAAAAGGGTATTAATGATTAAAATTTAATAATATCGAAAATACTAAAATTGAACTTTGTTAAAATTTTGTAGATGGCCGCTAACAATGCAAACACAATTACCCAAACCATCCGTAACCTATCATTAAGAACAATTCTTGAAAAGGATCATCTCAACCATAACAACTTCATGGATTGGTATCGAAACTTGAGAATCGTTCTCAAGCAAGAGAAGATATCCTATGTGTTGGACGATCCTATTCCCGATGAACCTGACGTTGAAAATGTGGAAGCCTATAACGATTGGGTTAAGTATACCGAGGACTCCATGCAAGCCTCTTGCCTCATGTTGGGAACTATGATTCCCGAGATTCAAAAGGATTTTGAACATCATGGGGCATACGACATGATTACCCAATTGAAAGAAATGTTCCTTCAACAAGCTAGGTAGAACACTTCGAAACGGTCCAGGCGCTTCAGGCATGTCGAATGGAGGAAACCCAATCGGTCTCATCTTATGTCCTCAAGATGAAAAGCCACATTGATCGCCTCGAAAGGCTCAATTGTCCCGTCTCTAAAGAGTTGGCAACGGATTTGATCCTCAACTCTTTAACAAAGAAGTTTGAGTCTTTTGTTATGAACTATAACATGAACGGATGGGACAAGAGCATTGGTGAACTTCATGCAATGCTCAAAACTGCCGAGGCGGGCATGGGTAAAAAGGCTTTACCCGTTCTAACGATCAATGAGGGAGGCAACAAGAAGAGGCCCCACCCCGACTCCAAGGCAAATCTTGCCAAAAAGAAGGGATACGTCAAAGGGAAGGGAAAGGTTAAAACGTAACCCACGAAATCGAAGGAAAAGAAGCAAAACGTTGCTACTAATGACCCATGCTTTGAGTGTGGAAAGATAGGACATTGGAAAATGAATTGTCCAACCTATCTCAAGGAGTTAAAAACAAGAGGGATGCAGGGCAGACCTCAGTTACATCTTCATGATACATGTTGAGCTTAATGTTACTTCTTCTAAGACATGGGTACTAGATACCGGATGTGGAACTCATTTTGCAATTTGTTGCAGGGGTTCAGAAGAAGTAAATATTATAAAAAGGGAGACGCTAGTCTCTTCATGGGCAACGGAGCAAAAGTTGAAGTCGAAGCCCAAGGAGACTATGTGTTGAAGTTTCCAAGTGGTTTGGAAGTGATTTTGAAAAATGTTTTGTAAGCTCCTAGTTTGACTAGGAACATTATGTCAGTTTCCCTTTTGAGACAATGTGGTTTTAATTTTGAATTTGTTAACCATGACATTTATGTTTCAATGCATGATGTGTTTTAAAGTTATGCCTTTAAATGGTATTTATAAATTAGTTCATGATGACACATCATATGATAGCTCAATGTACCAAGTAACCACCAAGAAACTCAAAATGGATTTGAGTGATTCCTATCTTTGGCATTGTCGCCTTGGACATATAAACAAAAATCGCATGCAGACACTTCGAAAGAATGGTCTTTTGGAAACAAATGAAGATGATTCATTTGATGTATGTGAATCTTGTTTACAAGGCAAAATGACTAAGGCACCCTTTAGTGGCACCTTTCAAAGGGCAATGGACTTATTAGGTATCATACATTCGGATGTATGTGGTCCTTTTAAGCCAATGACTAGGAATGCTGAAAGATACTTCATTACTTTTACCGACGGCTATAGTCGTTATGGTTATGTGTACTTACTAATACACAAGGATGAAGCATTTGAAATGTTCAAAGACTTGAAAGTGATGTACAAAATCAACTCAAGAAAAAAATCAAAGTCCTTCGTACCGATAGAGGAGGTGAATACCTTAGTGATGCTTTTCAAGATCATCTTAGGAGTTGTGGAATCATCTCACAACTTACTCCACCTGGAACACCACAACATAATGGTGTGTCTGAAAGGAGGAATCAAACTCTATTGGATATGGTTCGATCTATGATGGCTAGAAGCACATTACCTTTATCATTTTGGGGTTTCAATCTGCTCTCCGCGACCCGTATACTGAATATGGCCCCAACCAAGAAAGTGGATAAGACACCTTTTGAAATATGGCATGGAAGGGCTCCATCATTATCATATTTGAAGGTATGAGGTTGTGAAGCTTATGTGAAGCAATACACCCCAAACAAATTGGAAGTACGATCCATTAAGTGTATCTTTGTAGGATATCCTAAAGATGATATAGGATATTACTTTTATGATCCAACAGAGCAAAAGATATTTGTTGCTCGAAAGGGTAATTTCTTGGAAGCTAAGTTCCTTATGGAAGGAACTAGTAGTAGAACAATGGAACTTGCTGAGGATCAAGAACCACAAGCCGATACACGTTTGGTTGATACTAGCACTCAACAAGAGGTTGTTGAAGAGGATCAAGTGGTTGATCAATACACACAAAACGTCGCAGATTTGGTAGAATTAGTAATCCACCCAAAAGATATGGATTTTTCATGGACGGATGCTACGTGGTAGATTCGGATGAACCAACCACATACCATGATGCAATGTCACAATCCGATTGTGACAAATGGCTTGAAGCCATGAACGTAGAGATATCCATGTATGACAACAAAGTATGGGAATTGGTTGTACCACCTCTTAACCCCAAAGTAGTTGGAAGTAAGTGGGTTTTCAAGAAGAAAACCGATATGCATGGTAACTTGGAAACTTATAAAGCGAGACTTGTAGCAAAAGGTTTCACTCAAACTCAAGGGGTTGATTATGATGAGACCTTCTCGCCCGTGGCGATGCTAAAGTCAATTAGGATATTATTTGCCATAACTGCATATTACGATTATGAGATTTGGCAAATGGATGTCAAAACGGCTTTCTTCAATGGATATCTTAATGAAGATGTCTATATGGTTCAGCCTGAAGGTTTTGTCGATCCAAAACATCCTAACAAAGTATGCAAGTTAAAGAAATCAATATATGGATTGAAACAAGCATCTAGAAGTTGGAATCATCGTTTTGATGAAGAATTAGGAATTTTGGATTCATCAAGAACGCCGATGATGCTTGTGTGTATAAGAAGGCTAGTGGGAGCATCATCACTTTCCTAGTACTGTATGTCGATGACATTCTACTATTTGGAAATGATATTCCAACCATGGAAGGTGTTAAAACCTGGCTTAGAAGTTGTTTTTCCATTAAGGATCTTGGTGAAGCCGCCTATATTTTGGGAATAAAGATCTATAGGGATAGATGAAGGCGCTTGATAGGTTTGAACCAAAGTTCAAACATTGACAAAGTCTTGAAAGGTTCAAGATGGAGAACTCTAAGAAAGGTTTGGTACCTATTCAAAAGGGAACGAATTGAATGCACCTCAATGTCCAAGCTCAAAGGATGAGCAAGAAAGAATGAAAGGAGTCCCATATGCGTCTGCTATAGGATCCATCATGTATGCAATGATATGCACTAGACCGGACGTGTCATGTGCCTTTAGCATGACAAGTAGATACCAGCAAAATCCAGGAAACAGTCATTAGATGGCTGTTAAAAGTATATTGAAATACCTTAGAAGGACGGAGGATATGTTTCTAATATATGGATCCAGTGAAGGGGATCTCATTGTAAAGGGTTACACGGATGCGAGTTTCCAAACTGATCGAGATGGTTCTCGATCACAATTGGGTATGTCTTCATTTTGAATGAAGCTGCAATCTCTTGGAAGAGCTTGAAGCAGGATGTTTTAGCATTGTCCACTACACAATCAGAATACATTGCCGCTTCATTGGCAGCACAAGAAGCTGCATGGTTGAAGAAATTCATTACCAAGCTAGGGGTAGTCCCTACCATTCAGGATCCCTTAGAAATCTTTTGTGATAACATGGGTGCGATTGAAAAAATTAAGGAACCTCGTGCACATGAAATGACTAGACACATTGAGCGGAGATTCAACTACATAAGGGATGAAGTTGAAAAGGGAAAGATATGTATTCGCAAAGTTCACACCGATCAAAACATTGCGGATCCTCTCATGAAGCTCCTTGAACAGCCAAAGCATGAGGGTCATGCTTGTGCCTTAGGACTTCGATATTCTAGTGATTGGATTTGATCTATTTAGTATTTGGATATCGGAACAATTGTTACTATGACTCATTTAATGATTATGGCATTTTGAGTTATGTTCCATTTTAGCATGTTTAAATCCATGAATAAGTTAATTATTCTAAATGTCCATAGTCGATCATATTTGTGGGAATAAATATGAAGGTAAGACTATTATGAACTCGGATTGGTGGATATTCATGAGGTATGAATATAGAGCAAAGTGTTGCAACTTGAATTCTAACAGGTCACCTCTACCTCAGAATCGACTGCAAGACCTGAGTAGAGGTAGTCGCAAGTATAAGAGAAATTGGAAAGAATCAAGTCAGAATTCGTATTCTCCTTATTCACCAATTGATGCGCGTGCAACAATCAACAAGATAACAACTCAAAAAGCGATTAAACAAGAGAACAGGGAACGCCAGTGGACTCCTTTGACGAAATCTCCGGCTGAAGTTCTCAGCACTGAGAATTATCAGTTCAAGCAGCCACAACCAATGAAAAATAAAAAAGGGCAAGACCAAAATTTGTTCTGTGACTATCATAGAGACACAAGTCACACAATAGATAACTGCATCAGTCTGCGCACGGAGATTGAAAAAGCATTAAAGAGTGGGAAGCTTACACATCTACTCTAGAATGTGCGCAAAGAGATTAAACATATTACGCGCGGGGACGAAGGGCCTAGCAACAAGAAAATGAAACAGCGCGTTTCCATGATTCAAGGAGGCTCGTCGCGTAAGCGTAGCCTTCAACACTTTCAAAACAACACATGGCATGAACAACAAGTCATTTTTCCTATCGTTCCAGGAGGTCCTCGAGAGGACCGGCCAGTGATTATCACAGGTATCTTTGGACTACAGATTATATGCTTATAGATCATGGTAGTTCCATGGATATTATGTGTGAGCAGTGCTTCAAGCAGCTAGATCCTGAGGATAAGGCACGCTTGGAACCAATTGATTACCCGTTAACTGGATTCTGCAATGAGTCTCTCTTTCATCTAGGATAAATTCTTTTTCCTGTTACTTTATCTGATGGGAGGTGTTCTCGAACGAGTAACGTCAACTTCATGGTGATGCCGGCAAATTTCCGTCACGATGTATTATTAGGACGCCGCCCGCAGCGTGATTTTAGTATGATTACCTCCGCTCCACATGCTGCTTGTGGTTTTCCAACACCAAATGGCATAGCTATACTTTACGCGCGGAAAGAAATCATGTCAATTGAAGAACTAGTTATTAAGGCTGTCAAGACATTGCCAAGTAACGAACCAGAAAAATGGGTACTCAACAATATGTATCCCGAGCAAACAATCTTGTTAGGGCCTGCAGTCAGTATTGAAATTCATGCAAAACTTAAACTACTGTTGTTTCGCAACAAGGACATTTTCGCCTGGACACTGCCGACATGGTCGGTGTCCCGCGCAACGTTGCGGAACATTGTCTAAATGTATTTCCATCAGCATAACCAGTTGTACAGAAAAAGCGCAGCCTCAGGTCAGAAAAGACAGAGGCGATAAACGAACAAGTCACCGACTTACTAAATGCTGGTATTCTGCGCGAAGTCAAATACCAGACCAGGGTGGCAAACCCAGTCATGGTAAAGAAACATAATGGCGGATGGCGGATGTGCGTAGATTTTAAATATTTAAACAAGGCGTGTCTGAAGATTGTTTTTCTCTTCCCGAGATTGACAAAAGGTTGACTCATTAGCTTCCTTTCGCTGGAAATGTTTTCTAGATTGTTATAAAGGTTATCGTCAGGTCTTGATGAAAAAAGAAGACGAAGATAAAACAGCTTTTCGCACGAGAAGGGCATTTTTTGTTATACCAAGATGCCTTTTGGTCTCTACAATGCGGGAGCTACTTATCAAAGATTGATGGATACAGTTTTTGGAGATGATATCGGGAAACTGTGGAAGTCTACATTGATGATTTGGTCATTATGAGCAATTCAGAAGAAACTATGTTAGATAACATCCAACGAACTTTTGATTCTCTGCAAAAGGTAAATTAAAGTTAAATCCAAGCAAATGCTCCTTCGGCATGGAGGAGGGCAAATTTTTGGGTTTCATCGTCACCAAGGACGGTTTCAAAGTTAATCCTAAGAAGGTCGAAGCCATACAAAAAATGTCTTCTCCTAGTACCATCAAAGAGATGCAAAGTTTGGCTGGAAGGTTAGCTGCGCTAAACCGCTTCCTCGCCAATCATGCTGCAAAGTCTTATCCATTTATTCGAACCTTACGCAATTGTACGAATAGCAAAGGGTTCACATGGACTCCTGAAGCTGATCAAGCTTTCCAACAAATGAAGGATTGTTTAGTTCAACTTCCCACACTTACTGCTCCTCGTGAAAAAGAACCCATGGCCTTATAACTTGCTGCATCTGAGGTAGCAGTAGTTGCTGTCTTGTTGGTTGAACGTGAAGGGGTCCAGTCTCCAATTTATTATATCAGCAAGATGTTGAATGACCCTGAGACAAGGTGTTCAATTATGGAGAAATTAGTTTTAGCATTGGTCCACGCCTCGCGCAGGCTGCGAAGATACTTTTCAGGACATGTTATTACAGTTTTGACAAACTTTAACATTGGCCAAGTCTTGACCAAGCCAGATGTTTCTGGACGACTTGCGAAGTGGGCAATAGAATTGGGGGGTTATAACATCTGTTATAAACCTAGACCAGCTATCAAAGGCCAAGTTTTGGCAGATTTCATCGCTGAAATTTCTGCTGATAAAATTGAAGAGTGTCAAGCAATTCAAAACCCAGTCCCAGTCATTGACAAGAGCCTGGACACTATTTACAGATGGCGCATCAAACAGTGATGGGCTGGAGCAGGTCTTCGATTATGAGTCCAGAGGGAGCAGAATTCACATATGCAATTCGGTTGGATTTTAAAAGCACCAACAACGAGGCCGAATATGAAGCTTTCCCAGCAGGCTTACGCCTTGCTATCAAAATGGGTGCAACAAATTTAGAAGCCCATGTTGATTCATTACTAGTTGTTGAGCAAGTAATTGGGACGTACGATGCAAAGGGAGATATCATGGCTTTGTACTTGGTGCAAGCTAAGGCTCTTATAGCACAGTTCCAACAATTTAAAGTCACACACGTCAAGCGAAGCGAAAAAACATGTTGACGCTCTAAGTAAACTAGCAGCAACTAGTTTTAAACATTTGGTAAAAGAAGTTTGTATCGAAGTTTTAAGTAATCCATCAGTCCCTCTCAGGCAAGTAACAATGGTCAAAGTAGGAGATCCATCATGGATGTCTCCAATAATGATGTATTTGTTACATGGTTCATTACAAGAAGATAAAGCGCAAGCACGTAAGTTACGGTGCAAAGCCCTCAATTACGAGATGGTTGATGGTATTCGGTACCGACGCTCTTTCATGGGTCCATCGCTCCGCTGTGTCAACAAACATGATGCACAGTACCTGATAAGGGAGGTTCATGAGGGGCTATGTGGTATACATTATGGGCCGCGCATGGTAGTAGCCAAAGTGAAAAGCGTAGTATATTTTGGCCCGGAATGTACGTTGATGCTGTAGAGATCTTGCGCAAATGCATGTCCTGCCAAAGGCATGCCCCTAAAACGTTGCGCCCAAAGAACCCTTTGGTACCCGTCACTACAGCTTGGCCTTTTCAACAATGGGCCATTGATTTAGTTGGACCATTTCCAGATGCGCCCGGTGCAGTCAAGTTCATCATTGTTGTGGTCGATTACTTCACCAAATGGGTTGAAGCTAAACCCTAAGCTTCTACTACAATGATGGTAATTCGAAAATTCATCTGGGAATACATTATTTGCCGTTTTGGTCTTCCCATGCGCATTATTAAAGACAACGGTCCAAATTTAACGGCTGAAGAGTTGCAAACGTGGATGACAGAAATGGGAATCCAGCATGTCTTTGCTTCTGTTGCGCATCCGCAAGCAAATGGTCAAGTTGAAAGCATAAACAAGCAGTTGGTCGACGGTATCAGAGCCCGCCTTAGCACGGCACGGTGAGGGTGGGTTGACGAATTACCTAGCATCTTGTGGGCACACCGAACTATGCCCAAGACTAGCACTGGAGAAACTCCTTTTAGCTTTGTGTACGGCACGGAGGCTGTGATTCCTGCCGAAATTGGGTTACCATCCCCAAGAATGCTAGCTTTAAAAAACAAGATAACGAAGAACAAAGGCGCATCGATCTAGAATTATTGGAAGAAAGACGAGAGAATGCACCGATTCGTGAAGCTAAGTACAAGTCTCAGCTTGAAAAGTATTACAACAAAAGGGTACGCATCTGCTCCTTTTTGCCTGGTGACTTTGTTCTTCGCGATAATGAAGCGTCGAATGCCGAAAAACCGGGGAAGTTAGCCCTGCGATGGGAAGGTCCTTACGTGATAAATGAAGTATTGGGAAAAGGCACGTACACTTGAAGCGTATGGACGGATCCAGTGTTCCTCGAACCTGGAACGCCCAACAACTATGCAGATGTTATATGTAATCTCAGTCCTCCAAGCAACTTCTGGGCGTTGCGTAACGAGACTGCTTACTTTATTTCATATGTAATCTTAGTGGCAGCCATAGCTTTACGCTTTATCGGTATGAATAAAATACTCTGACACTACTTACAGTCTTGTATATGTTTATTTAAAAATGCATGCAATTCCTTTGATAAACAAAAACACAAACTCATGAGCCACAAGATAACTTAATACTTACGCTCACACATGAGAAAAGAAATTGTTCATTTGTCTATCCTACACAAGTAATTGGTCACATGCAAACATTGTAAAGCTAAAATATATCATATTCACATCAAGAGTACTTGCGCAACAGCGCAACGTTACAAGTAATTACAAAATAAAGAGTTACAAATTTCCTACTCTATGGATTTCTTGCCCGCCTGCTTCTCTGTTGTTGTGAAGATTTCCTTTAGTCTATCGACAAAGTCATATTGCTGCAGCGCGGCATCCACAAGGTCCATAATAGGAATCTGTAACTGATCATATTTTTCTTTAGCAGCAAAATAAATGGCAGCAGTATTTAACCCATGCGTGGCAGCCCGGCTTGTATCCCATTGGGTCTTCAGCGCATGTGCCACATGCAAAGTACATTCTTTATAGCCCTCGGCATGCCCGTCGCTGCGCGCAGCCATCATCAATTCTGCCACTCTCTCATCCAACTCCGTGGAGTTAAGGATGGCATTTGCGATTTGTATACAAATTCAATCAGTATATGTTATGATGATAGAACAAGACATGTACAAAGAAAAGGGAATATTACCTCCACAATCCGATATTTCCGTAACCAGGTAAGCTGGTTCATCAGCGATTCTGTCAAGCTCTCAGCTGTAGCACGAGCGACCTCCGTCTCATGAAGTTTTTCTTCACCTTCGGTCAAGCGGCGCGTCAACTCGGCTTTCTCGGTTAAGTGCAGCTTGATATCCCTTTTCAAGGAATCTGCTTCCGCTTGAAGTAGCTCCTGGTCAAATAACATAGAAGTTAGATCATTGATCTCTTTGTTTTTAAGGAGGAGGGTCATTTTGGTCACTACCTCATTCTTCTCACTCCTTTCGCGATGAGAACGCGCCTCTTCTGCTGCCGCAACTGCATCAGCCTTCTCTTTCTTGAGTTTCTCAATTTCATTGCGCAGAGAGATATTTTCTTTGTTATCTCGATCGCAAGCCTCCACAAAGCGCTTGCGCTCGTCAGCATATTGCGCAGCAGCGGCCTCACAATTGCGCTTCGAAGACAGCGCAGACCACTCCTCGGTCTTCTTTTCCTCCTCAAACTTGGCTTTTTCAGCCTCAAAACCCACGAGCATCTTTAACGTCTTCTCTTATTCAAGTTTGGCTTTCGCCTTGTCAACCTCAACCTCATCCCACTTCTTGTTCATACTACGCCATTCGCGCACAATCCTGTTTATTGTGGAAGAGGCAAGGGCAGACTCTTGCAAATATGACTCATATGTAGCCTCGTGATCTTTCTCTTTTTGGCACTTCACCTCCGCCGGAGGGAAGATGCCCTTATACCACTCCCTGCAGGAGTGCCAATCTGTAAAAAACATCACCCTGTTTAACCTTCCACACAGGCTGATGGATCGCAGAGGCCCGCTTCTCAGTATAAGAACGATAATAGTAATCCCCAGGCGTCTCCTCTGGGTGAATGGGCGACTCCTCATCAGAATCATCAAAAGACATAAAGCCTTCGCTTTGTGTTGAAGGGCCAGCTCCCTTTGATATCAACTTTGAAGGCTCCGGCACAGGGGTAGATATTTTCTCTTGCTCCGCAGTTACGGTATCCTTCACCCCAACATCTGAAACAGTATCTTTAACCTGCTCTGCAGCAGGATTCCTTGTAACATCTGTAGCAGTATCTTTAACCTGCTCACCAGCAGGATTCTCAGCATCCAATTTTTTAGACTCTTCTTCTGGAGTCACCTTCTCAATATTTTCTGGGATGATGGGGTCAGAGTAAAAAACGGGTGCCTCTTACTCCTCATCTCCCTCCTCAACATTTTTAGGCCTGCGCGGTGATGGTATAGCAGATGTGGTGGCCGGCGCAGCCTTCACCATTTTCTCTGCAAGCATATTTACAAATACCAAGTATAAGATTCTGCACAAATTTTCTGACAGAAATGCGCAACAAACTGAACATACCAGGTGAGAACTTCTTTGCAAAGGCATCCAGATTGCCCTTCTTGCCAATGCGCGGGCGCGCAACCTTTGTTAGAACAGGAGGTTTAGTTTCAGACTCCTTCCTCTTCTTGGATGTGCACTTCAACGCCTCTTCCGGGCTTGAGGGAATTTCCAAGGGATCGTCTAGGTTCGCGGCAGGAAGAGAGGAGGTGTCACTGGGTTCTGGCTTTGGTTTCCTTAAACCTACAAGCGCAGGACCCTCTAGTGAGTCTGACACCACCACATAATCACACCAGGTGTCAGATACGAGACGCATAACTTTCTTACGCTCAGCTTTCGCAACAGCTGATGGCTTGGTTTTTTGATCTGGTTTGGAAAGGGGAGGTGCAGCAGCAGTTGGCTTCTTCTTCTTCTTCGAGTCAGGGCCTACGCCCAAGTTTAGCAAATCACCTACATAATCAATAATATTGAACGAGGGTTGCGCCATTAGTTATATTGCAATATTACGTAGAAAATATGTTCAAGAGTAATATTGCAATATCAACTTAGGCCTTGTAAGAATTTAATTACCAGTCGCAGAAGACGGTTGCGCCTCCAGATCCTCCTTCTTGGGCAACTCAAAGTTCCCCAAGATTTGTGAGAACCAGGTATCCTCACTCTCAGCAATGGGCATGACGGCCATTTTCCCTTTTTCTCTCTTGAAGGATATCAAGTAGAGCGGCGCAACTATATAACAAATATTTTTTACATTAGTACATATCTATTAAAAGATATTGCTAGGAAGTTAAACGGTTACGTACCAGTTCCTTCTTCAGTGTACACCGGTTTTTCCCGGCGTTCTTTCTTCCAGAAAATACTCATCCCAGCAGCGATAAGGTCCCTCTCTAGAAAAACAACGTTGGGCACATCTTTAATGTCCTGGTACCGCACCTCATCGGCAGGTATGGGGAGGGTTTCCAGGTTTATATCATCACCAGCCCGGAAAGTCATCTTCATCTGGATTACTGCCGCCTTTATGAAGAAAAACTTATGTTTCCAGTCGTGGTAAGATTTGGGTGGCACTAACAACAACCGTTTTGCTTGCACAAGTTGTTGGAACGAGTAGAATCCCAAAGAGCAATGCAACTAATAGAAGACCCGAAACTTCTCGACCGTCGGTATGATCTGCATCGACCGGCAAACAAACTCAAAATGCCGGATCCTCACCATCCCCATCGGGCTCAGTTGAGAAATATGGAATTTATAAAAATCAAGAATTTCGAGCATAAAATGGGTCACCAGAAGCCCTGAAGTTTCCTTGGGCAAAATAGTCATAGAATAACGTGATATAGCCGGCCGGAGCATCAGCCGCCGTGGCATTCGCTACCGGAAAGAAACGCCTTCCAAGATGGAGCGAATAGGAAGTTGGTAGCAAGATTGTCAAAATCCTTCTTCGACCACTTTAATGGTGGTAAACTTAACGTCGATGGCATATCAGCAGAGCTTGCACCGGTGGCCATAACTCAAACTTCGAATAATAATCAGAAAACTTTGAAGGTCGCCGGAATATATGAACACAAGATTTTCTCTCTAGATGTAATCTGGTGAGGAAGCAAATGGATCTTTGATCCCTTTATTTACTAATCGCAATTAATGTGAGATTTGACTGCAGCGACTTTTGCGACAGTCACGTATCCCCAGGTAACTGCAGGGGCGAGTGGGGAACAGTAACCGCCCCACGCGCGCGAGTGTCGCTGAAATGACATTAAATGTTGTAAGGCACGTACTGTTGACGGCCTGTCAACGGTACCACCACGTCTCAAGAACGTGCACCTTCACCAACTACATCATCTGGATAAGTGACACGTGTCCAAGTATATTTGAAATTCAAATACTTTTTCAAAATTCACTTACGACACGTCGCCAAGATGCAGAAAACAACAAAAGGCTAATACTTACCTTGCGCAGCACATTTATCTCAAGTCCAGTACTCCACCTACTTTTTATTCTTACATAGGAGCAACACTGGACTGGGGGGACTTGAAGGGGTATGGCCCCAAAAACCTTGCGCCAATACCCATTAATATTACTAAGGAGACTTCGCACAGACTTCTCGGCCAAAATAGGATTTATTAGAACTTTGCGCCAAATATCTAAGAGAGGAAAGGATCATATAACTACCTTGCGCGGGCTCGCGCAAGGTTCAAAGTTAAAAGTCTGAATGATCTCTTTGGATAAATGCTTCATTTAACAACCTTGCGCGCGCTCGCACAAGGTTCAAAGTTAACTTTGAACTGTCTCATTTGATAATGCTTCATGCACAAACTTGCACTGATATTTATATCAAAGCAAGTATCCACCAAACGTTACGCTAAGCAGCAGGGAGAAGAAAGAAGATCAGTTAACTGACTTGCGCTTCTCGCGTAAGGAAACAGTTAATCCTGAGAAATTTTCCCTTAGCAAAATTCTTGACTTAGTGCAGAAGCAAAGGGAATCTTTTCTGTTGTAACAGAATGTACACGTGGCGAACAACAGATGGGTAACAGCTGTGAAATCTTCTAGAAGCCACTAACACCCAATCGTGCAAGCATCTTTTCGGTTATAACCAATTGCCACATGGCAGGATCTGGACGGCTGAGGAAGATCACAGTGATGGCATGCTCACATTTATAAAATATAGTGATCTCATGATTGACACGTGGCACCTCCCTAACCACTGATAAGCTCACGATCCGTGTGCAATAACGGATTGCCACAAACATTAACGGAATAGCAGAAGATTCCGTTAAAGATAGCATCTCTCTTTTTGGCGCCAAACGCCGGCTATAAATAAGTGACTTGGAGTTCAAGGAAAGGTATTCACTCTCAACCACTCTCTCTCTTACAATACTTTACTTCCGACTACCTGTACTTATTCTCACGTCGGAGGGTGGTCACGGAGAGAACCCCCTTCTCCCCGTGGCGAGCTAACGGTGTCTGTTTTGCAGGATCAGCCGGAGAATTGTTTAATTCTTGATCAACGTGAAACTAAACGAAGGGTTAACCCTTTTATGCATATAGCTCATTCCATCTACTTAGATTCCGGTCTAGTTGATCTAGGGTTTCTTCAGCCAAAGTTCATAGATATTTGTTGGATACATATATTGGACTGACTCGCTTTCAAATATTACCACGTGGAATCTTTGTGATTGATCATAAGTATTTTTTGAGTAAAGGCGAATATCATAGTATCCTCTGACCTGAGATACATATTGGGTCTTGATATTCACCAAATGTTATACTTTGACTTAGTTCTTTGCTGTTCTGAAACATGGCAATACATAAGGCTAAGCTCAGGTGTGGTACAAGGTGATTGTGAGAGACGTATGTAGTCAAGATGGGATTTGTTCCTCTTATTCGTTGAGAGTAAGATGTCTAAGGCCTGCTAAAGTTAAATCAACAGAGAATAATCACTCTATGTCTCTGGATTTGACATGACATCTGTAACGAAAGGATAAATGATTGATTCACCTAAATCATGTTCAAGTAAGGGACTTGAAGGGGATGATGTTATTGAATGGCACTTCGTCATACGTAATAGGGGTAGTAAACCG